>CM042410.1:1927051-1977051 GCA_023634145.1 Thymallus thymallus
GAAAAGCAGAACTTAATATTTGGTACAGAAACCTTTGTTTGCAATTACAGAGATCATACGTTTCTTGTAGTTCTTGACCAGGTTTGATAGATAGATAGATAGATAGATAGATAGATAGATAGATAGATAGATAGATAGATAGATAGATAGATAGATAGATAGATAGATAGATAGATAGATAGATAGATACTTTATTGATCCCCCGGGGGGGAAATTTCATTGTCAAGCAGCTACAACAAAACACAGGGCAGGTGCAAAATGCCACAACGAAAGTACACAAAAAACAGATACACGGTACATGATACATAGAGCGGCAGTATGAAAAAGTATAGAAATACAAGATATATGGAGTGCAAAAAAAAGCTCTATGTAAGGACATTGCATAGTATGAGTGGTTGGCTGAATATGTACACTATACATTGTTGGATGGTTAACTATACTATACAGGTCGATGGCAGAGAAATACTTCAGTAGCTAAAAATGCATATGATATGAGAGAGGGTAATAATAGTTTACTTAATAGACTGACTGGGTAAATGAACAGGTAAGTGAAAATTTTGCATGGTTAAATTAGCTGTACAGTTAGGTATACAGTTATATTTACAGATAAGTGAATACTTGCATGTTTACACAAACTGTACAGGTAAATGACAGGAAGGGATACTTTAATAGCTAAATGTGTGTATGATATAATTTGGGGTAATAATAGTAATTCCCTTAAAATACAGTCCTTAGTGCGCAGGGTTTAATTACAGACAACTGCACTTATTGCACATTCGATATACTAAAAGCAATGAGAAAAGATGCAACTGGCAGGATACTAATAAGCATTCCTGAGTGAATGCCTACGTCCAATAATTACTTACAATATTGCATGTGATATAATATAACAACTGTACATGAGTATGTATATACAGACCTGTATGAATAAATAGGTCCTGAGTGGATGTGTGCTGACGGACCAGAGTTACTCACGGATGGATGCATAATTGTTAAACTAGGTCCTAGCACCCCAACAGTTCCAGATCTATGTTGCCCTCCTGTAGCGCTCTCTGGCACACCGTGGTGGGATCAGTCTGTGACTGAAAGTGCTCCTCTGCGTCATAACCATAGCGTGCAGAGGGTGGGTGACGTTGTTCATGATGGCCAGCAGTTTGGCCAGGATCCGTCTCTCCGCCACCTCCTCTAGAGTGTCAAGGCTCATCCCCAGGACAGAGCTAGCCTTCCTGATCAGCTTATTTACCCGAGAAGCATCACCGGCTTTGATGTTTGCTCCCCAGCACACCACTGCAAAAAAGATGGCACTGGCCACCACAGACTGGTAGAAGGTATGCAGTAGTTTACTGCACACGTTGAAGGACCTGAGCCTCCTCAGAAAGTAGAGTCGGCTCTGGCCCTTTTTGTACAGGGCCCCGGTGTTACCAGCCCATTCCAGCCTGTTGTCCATATGGACACCCAGGAACTTGTATGACTCAACCATTTCCACATCCATCCCCTTTATAGGGACTGCAGTCAGTTGTGCCTTGGTTCTCCTGAAGTCCACCACCATCTCCTTAGTTTTGCTGATGTTGAGCTGAAGGTGGTTCTGCTCACACCACAACACAAAGTCACTGATTGTGCTCCTGTACTCCTCCTCCTGCCCACCCCTGATGCACCCTACAATAGCAGAGTCATCCGAGAACTTCTGTAGGTGGCATGTTTCAGAGTTATATCTGAAGTCTGAGGTGTAGAGGGTGAACAGGAAGGGGGACAGGACCGTACCCTGGGGGGCCCCTGTGTTGCTAACTGCCCGTTCTGACACACAGCTCTGTAGTCGCACAAATTGTGGCCTACCGGTCAGGTAGTCCGTGACCCAGGAGACTAAGGGTGCTTCCACTTTCATCCTCCTCATCTTCTCACCCAGTAGCAGGGGCTGAATGGTATTGAAGGCACTGGAGAAGTCAAAAAACATGACCCTCACAGTGCAACCTGCGTTTTCCAGGTGAGAGTAGGCCCTCTGCAGAAGGTAGATGATTGCATCATCCACCCCGATGTTGCGCTGGTATGCAAACTGCAGGGGGTCCATTGATGAACACACCAGGGGTCTGAGGTGAGTGAGGATTAACCTTTCCAGGGTCTTCATGATGTGGGATGTTAGCGCTACAGGTCTGAAGTCATTCAGGACAGTGGGGTGTGCCTTCTTGGGCACTGGGACGAGGCAGGATGTTTTCCACAGCACAGGGACCCTTTCTAGGCTCAGGCTAAGGTTGAAGAGACGCTGGAGTATTCCACACAGTTGGTCAGCACAGACCCTCAGCACCCTTGGGCTGATGCCATCAGGGCCCGCCGCTTTCCACTGATGTAGTCTCTCCAGCTCTCTCTTCACTTGGTTGGTGGTGAAAGCCAGCCCAGGTGGGGAGGTGGGGGGAAGGGGGGTGTTGAGGATCAGTCCAGGGGGGGCAGGGGCGGAGGTGGGGTCACTGGTTGTCTCAGCAGAGGTGCTGTGAGCAAAGTGGGGGTGGGATAGCCGTGAGGGTGTGTGGTCTGGGGAGCTGGAGGGGAGGTGGACAGGGCCAGTATCGAACCTGTTAAAAAATTGGTTCAGCTCATTGGCTCTGTCCTGGGTCCCCTCCGTCTGCCCACTGTTTGACTTTTTGAAGCCAGTGATATTTCTCATACCCTTCCACACCTCTCTCACCTGGCTCTGCCTCAGCTTGTCCTCCATCTTCTCCTTATACACTCTCTTCCCCTCAGCAATCCGCAACTTCAGCTCCCTCTGGACGCATTTCAATTTGTCCTTGTCCTTCTCCTTGAAGGCCCTCTTCTTCTAATTCAGCAGGGCCTTCAGGTCGCTGGTGACCCAGGGTTTATTGTTTGGGAAACAGCGTACCTTCCTGGTGGGTACAGTGTTGTCTACACAAAAATTAATATAGTCTGTTATGCAGTCAGTGAGTCCATCGATGTCCTCCCCATGAGCCTCACAGAGCACATCCCAGTCTGTTGTTCCAAAGCAGTCCTGTAGGGCCTCATTCGCCTCAGGGGACCATCTCCTAATAGTCCTGGTGGTTGCAGGCTGCTGTTGGACCATAGGCCTGTAGAGTGGAGTGAGGTGGACAAGGTTGTGATCCGATCTACCGAGGGGAGGGAGTGCAGTGGAGTTGTATGCATCCTTCACATTAGCATATAACAAGTCCAGAGTTTTATTATTCCTGGTTGGGCACTTCACGAACTGTTTGAACGTGGGCAGCGTTGAAGAGAGAGATGCATGGTTAAAATCCCCCGAAATGGCAAAGAAAGCACTGGGATGTGCTGTCTGTAACCTCGCGATAACAGAGTGGATGACGTCACACGCTGCGTTTGCGTCTGCGGAGGGCGGGATGTAAACAATAACAGCAATGGCCGCCGTGAATTCCCTCTGCAAATAGTAGGGTCTCAGGCTAACGGCTAACAGCTCAATGTCCGGGCTACAAAACTCTTCCTTAAGAGTAATATGTTTCGGATGACACCATCTGTTGTTAACTAATAAAGCCAGCCCACCACCCTTACTCTTACCGGAAGAGACGCGATCCCTGTCCGCTCTGATGGTCTGGAAACCGTCGATAGTGACGTTCTGTATGGGGATGTTATCGTTCAGCCAAGTCTCAGTAAAACACATTAAGCTCGTTTCCCGATAAATCCTTTGTCCACGAAGAAGTCCCGCCAACTCATCCATCTTGTTATGTAGAGCCCTCACATTGCCCATAATAATAGATGGTATAGCCGGCTTGTACTTGAACCTCCGCTTTGCCTTACATTTCAATCCTGCCCTGCATCCACGGCGTCGTCTTTTCAATTCGTCCGGAATATCAAACTTTTCCCTGGGGAGCAGCAGCGCTGCGTGGGCTAAATCCAGGAGCTGGGCTCTGTTGTAAACAATAACAGTTGACGACTCCTGTCGACGTTCAGCTGAGTTCAGCTTAATGCACGAACAACGGGAGCTGCTTAACAGGCGCCAAACCGATGCATTAGTTGCCCTGGCTGTGTGTTTCGGGTTGTTGTCATGCTGGAAGACCCAGCCACTAACCCATCTTCAATGCTCTTACTGAGGGAAGGAGGTTGTTGGCCAAGATCTCGCGATACATGGCCCGTCCATCCTCCCCTCAATACGGTGCAGTCGTCCTGTCCCCTTTGCAGAAAAGAATCCCCAAAGAATGATGTTTCCACCTCCATGCTTCACGGTTGGGATGGTGTTCTTGGGGTTGTACTCATCCTTCTTCTTCCTCCAAACTCGGTGAGTTGAGTTTAGACCAAAAAGCTCTATTTTTGTCTCATCAGACCACATGACCTTCTCCCATTCCTCCTCTGGATCATCCAGATGGTCATTGGCAAACTTCAGACGGGCCTGGACATGCGCTGGCTTGAGTAGGGGGACCTTGCGTGCGCTGCAGGATTTTAATCCATGACGGCGTAGTGTGTTACTAATGGTTTTCTTTGAGACTGTGGTCCCAGCTCTCTTCAGGTCATTGACCAGGTCCTGCCGTGTAGTTCTGGGCTGATCCCTCACCTTCCTCATGATCATTGATGCCCCACGAGGTGAGATCTTGCATGGTGCCCCAGACCGAGGGAGATTGACCGTCATCTTGAACTTCTTCCATTTTCTAATAATTGCGCCAACAGTTGTTGCCTTCTCACCAAGCTGCTTGCCTATTGTCCTGTAGCCCATCCCAGCCTTGTGCAGGTCTACAATTTTATCCCTGATGTCCTTACACAGCTCTCTGGTCTTGGCCATTGTGGAGAGGTTGGAGTCTGTTTGATTGAGTGTGTGGACAGGTGTCTTTTATACAGGTAACGAGTTCAAACAGGTGCAGTTAATACAGGTAATGAGTGGAGAACAGGAGGGCTTCTTAAAGAAAAACTAACAGGTCTGTGAGAGCCGGAATTCTTACTGGTTGGTAGGTGATCAAATACTTATGTCATGCAATAAAATGCAAATTAATTATTTAAAAATCATACAATGTGATTTTCTGGATGTTTGTTTTAGATTCCGTCTCTCACAGTTGAAGTGTACCTATGATAAAAATTACAGACCTCTACATGCTTTGTAAGTAGGAAAACCTGCAAAATCGGCAGTGTATCAAATACTTGTTCTCCCCACTGTATCTCTCCTTTCTAACCTTGGTTCTACTCTCTCTCTGTCTCTCCTCTCTGTCTCTCCTCTCTGTCTCTCTCCTCTGTCTCTCTCCTCTGTCTCTCTCCTCTGTCTCTCTCTCCTCTGTCTCTCTCTCCTCTGTCTCTCGCTCCTCTGTCTCTCTCTCCTCTGTCTCTCTCTCCTCTGTCTCTCTCTCCTCTGTCTCTCTCTCCTCTGTCTCTCTCTCCTCTGTGTCTCTCTCCTCTGTGTCTCTCTCCTCTGTGTCTCTCTCTTCTGTCTCTCTCCTCTCTGTCTCTCTCCTCTCTGTCTCTTCTCTCTCTCTCTTCCCCACCTCACCCAGGTTGTGTGGTTATCCTCCATTCTATTCTAACCATGGTCTGGCCATCTCTCCTGGGATGAAAAAGAGAATCCGGATGGGGCAGTATGAGTTTCCTAACCCAGAGTGGTCCGACGTATCAGAGGAGGGTAAGTGTGCCTTTTATACTTCAATGGGCTTGTATTATGGGCTTGTATTATGGACGTGTGTTAGGGACGTGTGTTAGGGACGTGTGTTAGGGACGTGTATTATGGACGTGTATTATGGACGTGTATTATGGACGTGTATTATGGACGTGTATTATGGGCTTGTATTACGGGATTGTATAACGATCTTGTATTATGGGCGTGTATAACAGTCGTGTATAACAGTCGTGTATTATGGTCGTGTATTATGGGCTTGTTTTATGGGTGTGTATTATGGGTGTGTATTATGGGCTTGTATTATGGGCTTGTATTTTACCTTTATTTACCTAGGCACGTCAGTTAAGAACATATTCTTATTTATAAGGACAGCTTACCCCGGCCTTGTATAATGGGCTTCTACAGTCGTGGCCAAAAGTTTTGAGAATGACAAGTATTGGTCTCCACAAAGTTTGCTGCCTCAGTGTTGATGATGGCAATTTGCATATACTCCAGAATGTCATGAAGAGTGATCAGATGAATTGCAATTAATTGCAAAGTCCCTCTTTGCCATGAAAATGAAAAATTTCCACTGCATTTCAGCCCTGCCACAAAAGGACCAGATGCCATCATGTCAGTGATTGTCTCGTTAACACAGATGTGAGTGTTGACGAGGAGAGGGCTGGAGATCACTCTGCCATGCTGATTGAGTCAGAATAACAGACTGGAAGCTTTAAAAGGAGGGTGGTGCTTGAAGTCATTGTTTTTCCTCTGTCAACCATGGAAACCTGCAAGGAAACACGTTCCGTCATCATTGCTTTGCACAAAAAGGTCTTCACAGGCAAGGATATTGCTGCTGGTAAGATTGCACCTAAATCAACCATTTATCGGATCATCAAGAACTACAAGGAGAGAGGTTCAATTGTTGTGAAGAAGGCGTCAGGTTACCCAAGAAAGTCCAGCAAGCGCCAGGACCGTCTCCTAAAGTTGATTCAGCTGCGGGATCGGGGCACCACCAGTGCAGAGCTTGCTCAGGAATGGCAGCAGGCAGGTGTGAGTGCATCTGCAAGCACAGTGAGGCGAAGACTTTTGGAGGATGGCCTGGTGTCAAGAAGGGCAGCAAAGAAGACACTTCTCTCCAGGAAAAACATCAGGGACAGACTGATATTCTGCAAAAGGTACAGGGATTTTACTGCTGAGGACTGGGGTATTTTCTCAGAGTCATTTTCTCTGATGAATCCCCTTTCCGATTGTTTGGGCCATCCGGAAAACACCTTGTCCGGAGAAGACAAGGTGAGCGCTACCATCAGTCCTGTGTCATGCCAACAGTAAAGCATCCTGAGACCATTCATGTGTGGGGTTGCTTCTCAGCCAAGGGAGTGGGCTCACTCATAATTTTGCCTAAGAACACAGCCATGAATAAAGACTGGTACCAACACATCCTCCGAGAGCAACTTCTCCCAACCATCCAAGAACAGTTTGGTGACAACCAATGCTTTTTCCAGCATGATGGAGCACCTTGCCATAAGGCAAAAGGGATAACTAAGTGGCTCGGGGAACAAAACATCGACATTTTGGGTCCATGGCCAGGAAACTCCCCAGACCTTATTCCCATTGAGAACTTGTGGTCGATTCTCAAGAGGTGGGTGGACAAACAAAACCCCACAACTTCTGACAAACTCCAAGCATTGATTATGCAAGAATAACCTGCCATCAGTCAGGATGTGGCCCAGAAGTTAATTGACAGCATGCCAGGGCGGATTGCAGAGGTCTTGAAAAAGAAGGGTCAACACTGCAAATATTGACTCTTTGCATAAACTGAATGTCATTGTCAATGAAAGCCTTTGACACTTATGGAATACTTGTAATTATACTTCAGTGTTACCATAGTAACTACTGACATAAAGATCTAAGAACACTGAAGCAGCAAACTTTGTGGAGACCAATACTTCAAAACTTTTGACCACGACTTACAAACCCTTAACCAACAATACGACAGATGTAGACCTTACAGTGAAATGCTTACTAACAAACCCTTAACCAACAATACAACAGGTGTAGACCTTACAGTGAAATGCTGACCTACAAGGCCTTAACCAACAATACGACAGATGTAGACCTTACAGTGAAATGCTTACTAACAAACCCTTAACCAACAATACAACAGGTGTAGACCTTACAGTGAAATGCTTACCTACAAGGCCTTAACCAACAATACAACAGGTGTTGTAACCCTTAACCCATTGAACTGCTCCCCGGCTCACCTCTTTGCTGCTCATCAGATCCTATGATTACTCAGCTCCACAGCTGATGCCTGCAGGACTGTTTGGTTATATGGTATTTCATTCTGTTTAACTACCAGGCCTCAGGTCCTGTGTGTAGTACATCACATTTCTCTACCTGACGCTCTTTGTCCATTCATCTCCATTACCCGTCGTTGTCTTAACCCTCTTCATTAACTGTGTTTTTTTTTTTTATGCCCCTTTCTTATTTCAATATGCCTTGTCTGTTGCTGTTTAGGTTAGCTATTATTGTTTTATTTCACTGTAGAGCCCCCAGTCCTGCTCAACATGCCTCGGATAGCTCCTTTGTCCCCCCACACACACCTGGCTTAACTGGTGTCTCCAGAGATGCTACCTCTCTCTTCATTACCCAACGCCTAGGTTTACCTCCACTGAACTCACATCCTACCATGTCCTTGTCTATACATTATGCCCTCAATCTATTCTATCACGCCCAGAATTCTGCTCCTTTTATTCTCTGTACCCAACACACTAGACGACCAGTTCTTAAAGCCATTAGCCGTACCCTTATCCTACTCCTCCTCTGTTCCTCTGGTGATGTAGAGATAAACCCAGGTCCTGTAGCCCCCAGTACTACACCTATTCCCCAGGCGCTCTCATTTGTTGACTTCTGTAACCGTAAAAGCCTTGGTAGAACTGCCAAAGGTGGCGGATTTGCAATCTACTGCAGAGAGAACCTGCAGAGTTCTGTCATACTGTCCAGGTCTGTGCCCAAACAGTTTGAGCTTCTACTCTTAAAAATCCACCTTTCCAGAAATACGTCTCTCACTGTTGCTGCCTGTTACAGACTCCCCTCAGCCCCCAGCTGTGCCCTGGACACCATATGTGAATTGATTGCCCCCCATCTATCTTCAGAGTTTGTACTGTTAGGTGATTTAAACTGGGATATGCTTAACGCCCCGGCTGTTCTTCAATCTAAGATAGATGCCCTCAATCTCACACAAAATATCAAGGAACCCACCAGGTACAACCCTAAATCCGTAAACATGGGTACCATCATAGATATCATCCTGACCAACTTGCCCTCCGAATACACCTCCTCTGTTTTCAACCAGGATCTCAGCGATCACTGCCTCATTGCCTGTGTTCGTAATGGGTCCGTGGTCAAACGACCACCCCTTATCACTGTCAAACGCTCCCTAAAACACTTCAGCGAGCAGGCCTTTCTATTCGACCTGGCCCAGGTATCCTGGAAGGATATTTACCTCATCCCGTCAGTAGATGATGCCTGGTTGTTCTTTAAAAGTGCTTTCCTCACCATCCTAAATAAGCATGCCCCTTTCAAAAAACTTAGAACTAAGAACAGATATAGCCCTTGGTTCACCCCAGACTTGACTGCCCTTGACCAACACAAAAACATCCTGTGGCGCACTGCATTAGCATCGAATAGCCCCTGCGATATGCAACTTTTCAGGGAAGTCAGGAACCAATATACACAGTCAGTTAGAAAAGCAAAGGCCAGCTTTTTCAAACAGAAATTTGCATCCTGTAGTACTAATTCCAAAAAGTTCTGGGACACTGTAAAGTCCATGGAGAATAAGAGCATCTCCTCCCAGTTGCCCACTGCATTGAGGCTAGGAAACACTGTCACCACCGATAAATTCACAATAATCGAAAATTTCAACAAGCATTTTGCTACGTCTGGCCATGCTTTCCACCTGGCTACCTCTACCCCGGCCAACAGCTCTGTACCCCCCGCAGCAACCTGCCCAAACCCCCCCCGCTTCTCCTTCACCCAAATCCAGACAGCTGATGTTCTGAAAGAGCTGCTAAATCTGGACCCCTACAAATCTGTTGGGCTAGACAATCTGGACCCTTTCTTCCTAAAATTATCAGCCAAAATTGTTGCAACCCCTATTACCAGCCTGTTCAACCTCTCTTTTGTATCGTCTGAGATCCCTAGAGATTGGAAAGCTGCCGCGGTCATCCCCCTCTTCAAAGGAGGACACACTCTAGACCCAAACTGTTATAGACCTATATCCATCCTGCCCTGCCTTTCTAAAGTTTTCGAAAACCAAGTTAACAAACAGATAACTGACCACTTCGAATCCCACCGTACCTTCTCTGCTATGCAATCTGGTTTCCGAGCTGGTCATGGGTGCACCTCAGCTACGCTCAAGGTACTGAACGATATCATAACCGCCATCGATAGAAGACAGTACTCTGCAGCCGTCTTCATCGACCTGGCCAAGGCTTTCGACTCTGTCAATCACCGCATTCTTATTGGCAGACTCAACAGCCTTGGTTTCTCAAGTGACTGCCTCGCCTGGTTCTCCAACTACTTCTCAGACAGAGTTCAGTGCGTAAAATCGGAGGGCCTGCTGTCCGGTCCCCTGGCAGTCTCTATGGGGGTGCCACAGGGTTCAATTCTTGGGCCAACCCTATTCTCTATATACATCAACGATGTCACTCTCGCTGCTGGTGACTCTCTGATCCATCTCTACACAGACAACACCATTCTGTATACATCTGGCCCCTCTTTGGACACTGTGTTAACTAACCTTCAAACAAGCTTCAATGCCATACAACACTCCTTCCATGGCCTCCAACTGCTCTTAAATGCTAGTAAAACTAAATGCATGCTCTTCAATAGAACGTTGCCTGCACCCGCCCACCGGACTATCATCACTACCCTCGACGGGTCTCTTAGAATTTGTGGACAACTACAAATACCTAGGTGTCTGGTTAGACTGTGAACTCAACTTCCAGACTCATATTAACCATCTCCAATCCAAAATTAAATCTAGAATCGTCTTCCTATTTCGCAACAAAGCCTCCTTCACTCATGCTGCCAAACATGCCCTTGTAAAAACTGACTATCCTACCGATCTTTGACTTTGGCGATCTCATTAACAAAATAGCCTCCAACACTCTACTCAGCAAATTGGATGTAGTCTATCACAGTGCCATCCGTTTTGTCACCAAAGACCCATATACTACCCACCACTGCGACCTGTATTCTCTCGTTGGCTGGTCCTCACTACATATTCGTCACCAAACCCACTGGCTCCAGGTCATCTATAAGTCTTTATTAGGTAAATCCCCGCCTTATCTCAGCTCACTGGTCACCATAGCAACACCTACCCGTAGCATGCTCTCCAGCAGGTATATTTCACTGGTCATCCCCAAAGCCAACACCTTCTTTGGCCGCCGTTCCTTCCAGTTCTCTGCTGCCAATGACTGGAACGAATTGCAAAAATCATTGAAGCTAGAGGTTCCTATCTCCCTCACTAACTTTAAGCATCAGCTGTCAAAGCTGCTTATCGATCACTGCACCTGTATATAGCCCTTCATAGAGAAGTTTGGAGGTGGCGGCAGGTGTTACACTGTTACACTCTTCCACACCAGACACACAAACAGAATATCTATAGTGCTTTATAATACTATATAATCTATCTATCTATCTATCTATCTATCTATCTATCTATCTATCTATCTATCTTATCTATCTTATCTATCTTATCTATCTTATCTATCTTATCTAATAAAACCTACCTGGTTAAATAAAGGTGAAATAAAACAACAACAACAATGCAGTTCAGGCAATACAGGATAGGTGTCCCGTATACGGGACGGTTAAGCTAACGTACGCTAATGCTAACAGCAAACTTTCCAGGACAACAATGCAGTTTTTTTTTTAAAGAAGAAGAAAAATATGCTAAATAAACTTAAGTAAAAATAGTAACAATTAAAATACTAATATAAATAACGAGGCTATATACGGGGGTTACTGAGTCAATGTGCAGGGGTACGAGGTAGTTGAGGTAATATGTTCATACGTAGGTAGGGGTAAAAGTGACTAGACAAACAGGATAGATAATAAACAGAGTTGTGCGTGTGATAAGATAAGGGTCAATGCAGATAGTCCAATTAACCGTTTGATGAACTGTTCAGAAGTCTGATGACTTGAGGGTAGAAGCTGTTCAGGATCATTTTGGTCCAGACTTGATGCGCCATACATTAACATATAAAGAGTCCTGCATCTCCACAATGGAAATCTACCTTCATATTTACTGACTTGTATTCTGTGTGTGTGTGCGTGCGTACGTACGTGCCTGCGTAGCCAAGCAGCTGATCAGGACCCTGCTGAAAACAGAGCCCACACAGAGGATGACCATCACAGAGTTCATGAACCATCCATGGATCAACGTGAGTTTCTCTCCCTCTTCTCCCGTTTCTCTCTCTCCCCTGTCTCTCTCTCTCTCTCTCTCCCCTGTCTCTCTCTCTCTCTCCCCTGTCTCTCTCTCTCTCTCTCCCCTGTCTCTCTCTCTCTCTCTCTCCTGTCTCTCTCTCTCTCTCTCTCTCTCTCCCCTGTCTCTCTCTCTCTCTCTCCCCTCTCTCTCTCTCTCTCTCTCTCTCTCCCCTGTCTCTCTCTCTCTCTCTCCCCTCTCTCTCTCTCTCTCTCTCTCTCTCCCCTGTCTCTCTCTCTCTCTCTCTCTCTCCCCTGTCTCTCTCTCTCCCCTGTCTCTCTCTCTCTCTCTCCCCTGTCTCTCTCTCTCTCTCCCCTGTCTCTCTCTCTCTCTCTCCCCTGTCTCTCTCTCTCTCTCCCCTGTCTCTCTCTCTCTCTCTCTCTCTCTCTCTCTCTCTCTCTCTCTCTCCCCTGTCTCTCTCTCTCTCTCTCTCTCTCTCTCTCTCTCTCTCTCCCCTGTCTCTCTCTCTCTCTCTCTCTCTCCCCTGTCTCTCTCTCTCTCTCTCTCTCCCCTGTCTCTCTCTCTCTCTCTTCTCCCCTGTCTCTCTCTCTCCTCTCCCCTGTCTCTCTCTCTCTCTCTCTCCCTCCTCTCCCCTGTCTCTCTCCCTCCTCTCCCCTGTCTCTCTCCCTCCTCTCCCCTGTCTCTCTCCCTCTCCTCTCCCCTGTCTCTCTCTCTCTCCTCTCTCTCTCTCCTCTCCCCTCCCCTGTCTCTCTCTCTCTCTCTCTCTCCCTCCTCTCCCCTGTCTCTCTCCCTCTCCTCTCCCCTGTCTCTCTCCCTCTCCTCTCCCCTGTCTCTCTCCCTCTCCTCTCCCTGTCTCTCTCCCTCTCCTCTCCCCTGTCTCTCTCCCTCTCCTCTCCCCTGTCTCTCTCCCTCTCCTCTCCCCTGTCTCTCTCTCTCTCCTCTCTCTCTCTCCTCTCCCCTCCCCTGTCTCTCTCTCTCCTCTCCCCTCCCCTGTCTCTCTCTCTCTCCTCTCTCCTCTCCCCTCCCCTGTCTCTCTCTCTCTCCTCTCTCTCTCCCCCCCACCCTGTCTCCCTCTCTCTCCTCTCCCCTGTCTCTCCCTCTCTCTCCTCTCCCCTGTCTCTCCCTCTCTCTCCTCTCCCCTGTCTCTTCCTCTCTCTCCTCTCCCCTGTCTCTTCCTCTCTCTCCTCTCCCCTGTCTCTCCCCCTCTCTCCTCTCCCCTGTCTCTCCCCCTCTCTCCTCTCCCCTGTCTCTCCCTCTCTCTCCTCTCCCCTGTCTCTCCCTCTCTCCTCTCCCCTGTCTCTCCCTCTCTCCTCTCCCTCTCTCCTCTCCCCTGTCTCTCCCTCTCTCTCCTCTCCCCTGTCTCTCCCTCTCTCCTCTCCCTCTCTCCTCTCCCCTGTCTCTCCCTCTCTCTCCTCTCCCCTGTCTCTCCCTCTCTCTCCTCTCCCCTGTCTCTCCCTCTCTCCTCTCCCCTGTCTCTCCCGCTCTCTCCTCTCCCCTGTCTCTCCCTCTCTCTCCTCTCCCCTGTCTCTCCCGCTCTCTCCTCTCCCCTGTCTCTCTCCCTCTCTCCTCTCCCCTGTCTCTCCCGCTCTCTCCTCTCCCCTGTCTCTCCCTCTCTCTCCTCTCCCCTGTCTCTCCCTCTCTCTCCTCTCCCCTGTCTCTCTCTCCTCTCTCCTCTCCCTCTCTCTCCTCTCCCCTGTCTCTCTCTCCTCTCTCCTCTCCCCTGTCTCTCTCTCCTCTCCTCTCCCCTGTCTCTCTCTCCTCTCCTCTCCCCTGTCTCTCTCTCTCTCGCCTCCTCTCCCCTGTCTCTCTCTCCTCTCCCCTGTCTCTCTCTCTCCTCTCCTCTCCCCTGTCTCTCTCTCTCTGCCTCCTCTCCCCTGTCTCTCTCTCCTCTCCCCTGTCTCTCTCTCCTCTCCCCTGTCTCTCTCTCTCCTCTCCTCTCCCCTGTCTCTCTCTCCTCTCCCCTGTCTCTCTCTCCTCTCCCCTGTCTCTCTCTCCTCTCCCCTGTCTCTCTCTCCTCTCCCCTGTCTCTCTCTCCTCTCCCCTGTCTCTCTCTCCTCTCCTCTCCCCTGTCTCTCTCTCTGCCTCCTCTCCCCTGTCTCTCTCTCTCTGCCTCCTCTCCCCTGTCTCTCTCTCTCTGCCTCCTCTCCCCTGTCTCTCTCTCTCCTCTCCTCTCCCCTGTCTCTCTCTCTCCTCTCCTCTGTCTCTCTCTCCTCTCCCCTGTCTCTCTCTCCTCTCCCCTGTCTCTCCCTCTCTCTCCTCTCCCCTGTCTCTCTCTCCTCTCCTCTCCCCTGTCTCTCTCTCCTCTCCTCTCCCCTGTCTCTCTCTCCTCTCCTCTCCCCTGTCTCTCTCTCCTCTCCCCTGTCTCTCTCTCTCCTCTCCTCTCCCCTGTCTCTCTCTCTCCTCTCCTCTCCCCTGTCTCTCTCTCTCCTCTCCTCTCACCTGTCTCTCTCTCTCCTCTCCTCTCCCCTGTCTCTCTCTCCTCTCCCCTGTCTCTCTCTCCTCTCCCCTGTCTCTCTCTCCTCTCCCCTGTCTCTCTCTCCTCTCCCCTGTCTCTCCCTCTCTCTCCTCTCCCTCTCTCTCCTCTCCCCTGTCCCTCTCTCTCCTCTCCTCTCCCCTGTCTCTCTCTCCTCTCCTCTCCCCTGTCTCTCTCTCTCTGCCTCCTCTCCCCTGTCTCTCTCTCTCTGCCTCCTCTCCCCTGTCTCTCCTCTCCCCTGTCTCTCTCTCCTCTCCTCTCCCCTGTCTCTCTCTCTCTCTGCCTCCTCTCCCCTGTCTCTCTCTCTCCTCTCCCCTGTCTCTCCTCTCCCCTGTCTCTCTCTCTCCTCTCCTCACCCCCTGTCTCTCCCTCTCTCTCCTCTCCCCTGTCTCTCTAAGGGGGCGTGGCTCTCAGTGTGTGTGACGTTCTTTTATCTTTAATTTGTACACTTTGGCTTTATTTATTTATTTAACTATTCAAGTCAGTTAAGAACAAATTCTTATTTACAATGACGGCCTACACCGGCCAAACCTGGACGACGCTGGGCCAGTTGTGCGCCGCCCTATGGGACTCCCGATCACGTGTACAAACCCTCTGACTAAATGATTACAACGCTGCTGGCAGTGGAATCCAATAACACAGAGACTACAATGCAACTCAAACACCGACCCCATGGATATCCCATCTAATCCCCATCTAGTCTGCGAGTAGATTACAAACCCAAATGCAAATGTGGAAAACATGGGGGAGTCAAACAAAGACTTAAAATATGAAAGAACAAACTTCCCTTACCCACCACCTTGCTGATCAACGCCCAGTCACTGAGGGGGACAGCGGATGAGCTGTCAGCGAATCTGCTCTTCCAACACGAATACCCTGTGGCCTGTTTGCTGGCGTTTACTGAGACTTGCCTGGATGACAGAGTCCTGGACAAGGAAGTTGAGCCAGCCGGCTTCACACTAGTCGGAGCGGACCATGGTCAGACCATCACAGGGAAACATCACGGCAGGGACGTCTGCCTGCTTGTCAGGGACCTGTGGTGTAAATCGATCCTGGTAAGAGAGAGTCTCTGTACCCCTGACATTAAACTGCTTTGTGTCTCACTGCGACCCTACTATCTGCTCTGTGAGTTCCTCCAACTGTTTAATGTTGTGTACATTCAACCAAAAGCTAATATAGCAAAGGCATCAGAGATTATTTATAATCTGTCACAGAAACTGGAATCCATCTCCCCGACCCATCCACATTTATTTTAGGGGATTTTAACAACTGTACTTTGCACCAGGTCCTGTTCACGGACCACCAGTATGGGAAATGCCATACTAGGAAGAATAAGACTCTTGGTTTGTGCTATGTGACAATACAAAATGCTTTCTCTGCCACCACCAGACCTCCCCTGGGAACATCAGACCACAACGTTGTCTACCTCCGGACAACCTACTGCCGGCTCCTGGAGAGAGAGAAACCTACAGTTAGAACATTCTCTTCAGGGATGTGTTTTCTCCCCACTCCTGTACATCTTGTACACTAATAGTTGTACTAGTTTCCATCCTGACAGACACCTGGTTAAGTTTGCTGATGACACTGCCTTGATCAGCCTGTTGCATGATGACGAGGAACGCCATGGCCTGGTCCTAAAGGACTTTGTAGAGTGGTGTGATGAATCACACTTGGACTTCAATACCAACAAGACCAAGGAGATGTGCATAGACTTCAGGAAGCGAACAACACCTACCTCTGCAACATCTATCAGAGCTCAGAACATAGAGACTGTAGAGGAATACAAATATCTGGCTGTCCTCTTGGAAAATAAGCTTCAGTGGAGTAAATATACAGACCTGATCTACAATAACCTTCAGTGGAGTAAATATACAGACCTGATCTACAATAACCTTCAGTGGAGTAAATATACAGACCTGATCTACAATAACCTTCAGTGGAGTAAATATACAGACCTGATCTACAATAACCTTCAGTGGAGTAAATATACAGACCTGATCTACAATAACCTTCAGTGGAGTAAATATACAGACCTGATCTACAATAACCTTCAGTGGAGTAAATATACAGACCTGATCTACAATAACCTTCAGTGGAGTAAATGTTCAGACCTGATCTACAATAAGAGCAAGAGACTGTACTTCCTCAATAAGCTGGGATCTTTTAATGTTGACTGTAATATACTGACTCTGTTTTACAAATCTGTCATTGAGAATATTATCACCTCAGCAAGCAAGGTACTAGGATTCAAACAGACAGGCCTGGATGAGATCTTTAAGGTCAGGGCCCTCCAAGGCTCACAAAATAATTTTGGACCCAAGCCACCCCCTGTACCCAGACTTTGAACTACTCCCCTCTAGATAATAATTTGTGCCAGGTGTGATATCCATCCTAAATAGTTTGGGCTAATGTTCCTATCAGCACAGTAAGGCCAGCAGGCTAGTCTCTTTTTATTGGTATGTAAGTGTTATGAATGTTGTATTGTCAATTTGTTTTGTATTTAAACGCCACTTTAAACGTGTACATGGCACTGCAACAACATTTCCCCATGGGGACAATAAAGTCCATGGGGACAATAAAGTCCATGGACATAAAGTCCATGGGGACAATAAAGTCCATGGGGACAATAAAGTCAGTAAAGTAAAGGATGTTTAAACTTGGTGGGCAGGAAACTTACCACCCTACTTTAATCAACCAGTCCATTTTCAATTATTGATAAAGCTGTCGTGATTTGGCAGGATCTTGTCTACAGTTGGGTTAGTGTTTTCTGCAGGCCTAATGGGAGGTGGGATGGAACTAAAGCATGTAACGAAGGGACAAGAGACTGTAGGGGGGAGAACTGTGATCACTTGGTGAGTCACTAATGCACAATGGTCAGGAACACTAGAGTCAATGTTTCAGGACTAAATAGCCTGAAGCAGATTCCAAATGCTGCCTACTGTGTGACAGCGGTACAACTTCATTGCCCTCTAGTGGTCATACCATGCAAAAGGATTTGACTTGGAATTTTGTAAAAGGATCTTCAAAACTAAAAAAATCTTTAAAACATTTTAATTGAACCTTTATTTAACTAGGCAAGTCAGTTAAGAACAAATTCTTATTTACAATGACGGCCTACACCGGCCAAACTCTTGACGACGCTGGGCCAATTGTGCGCCGCCCTATGGGACTCCCAATCACGGCCGGATGTGATGCAGCCTGGATTGGAACCAGGGTCTGCAGGGACGCCTCTAGCACTGAGATGCAGTGCCTTAGACGGCTGCCCCACTCTGGAGGCCTATCTTATTGGGGCCTCTCGAGTGGTGCAGCTGCCTAAGAGAAAAAGGGGTAACATTACAAAAAAACTATAGTTATTTTATTTTAAAATATTTGCTTATCAGTTTAACGGAAAATACAAAATGTTAAATGCCCGTTTTAAACATTAAGAAACATTTTCCATTTGTCACATCCGTAGTGTGTGTGTTTCTCTCTCTGTAGCAGTCGATGGAGGTTCCCCAGACTCCTCTCCACACCAGTCGAGTTCTGAAGGAGGAGAACGGTGCCTGGGAGGACCTCAAGGTGAGACTAGCCTGGGCCTGGGAGGACCTCAAGGTGAGACTAGCCTGGGCCTGGGAGGACCTCAAGGTGAGACTAGCCTGGGCCTGGGAGGACCTCAAGGTGAGACTAGCCTGGGCCTGGGAGGACCTCAAGGTGAGACTAGCCTGGGCCTGGGAGGACCTCAAGGTGAGACTAGCCTGGGCCTGGGAGGACCTCAAGGTGAGACTAGCCTGGGCCTGGGAGGACCTCAAGGTGAGACTAGCCTGGGCCTGGGAGGACCTCAAGGTGAGACTAGCCTGGGCCTGGGAGGACCTCAAGGTGAGACTAGCCTGGGCCTGGGAGGACCTCAAGGTGAGACTAGCCTGGGCCTGGGAGGACCTCAAGGTGAGACTAGCCTGGGCCTGGGAGAACCTCAAGGTGAGACTAGCCTGGGCCTGGGAGGACCTCAAGGTGAGACTAGCCTGCATCCCAAATGGTCCACTATTCCCTATGTAGTGCACCTTTGACCAGGGCCAATAGGGTGCCATTTGGGACACAGCCTATATGCCATAACACAGAGGGGTCCAAACTGCGGCCCTGTGACATGCTCTTTTTGGGGCCGCTGGTGTCTTTGTAAAAATGTTTTAATAAAAAATGGGATGTTGTTACAGAAAGTTGTCTGTTGAACTTCCTGTCTGTGTGTCTCAGGAGGAGATGACCAACGCCTTAGCGACCATGAGAGTGGACTATGAGCAAATCAAAATCAAGACCATGGATGATTCCTCCAATCCCCTTCTGATGAAGAGGAGGAGGAAGAAGACACAGCCCTCAGCCAATCACCCAGTCCCAGACACAGCCCTCAGCCAATCACCCAGTCCCAGACACAGCCCTCAGCCAATCACCCAGTCCCAGACACAGCCCTCAGCCAATCACCCAGTCCCAGACACAGCCCTCAGCCAATCACCCAGTCCCAGACACAGCCCTCAGCCAATTACCCAGTCCCAGACACAGCCCTCAGCCAATCACCCAGTCCCAGACACACAGACACCCGCCCTATGAGACGTACACACACACACACACACACACACACACACACAAATACACACACACACACTCATACACACATGTTGTAAAACGGAACCAATAAGGGTTATCGACTCACTGGGAAATGGATGGATTTTCTTAAAGCATAGAAGTTTATTTTTCATGACCAGTTTTTATGTTTTATGTTAGAAGGAGAGGGGAGGGGGGGAAGAGGAGGAGAGGGGAAGAGGGAGGGAGAGGAGGAGAGGGAGAGGGGGAGGGAGAGAGGAGGGGAAGAGGGAGCGAGAGAGAGAGGGAGGGAGAGGGAGGGAGGGAGGGAGGGAGGGAGGAGGAAGGGGGAAGAGGGAGGGAGAGGAGGAGGAAGGAGGAGAGGGGGAGGGAGAGGGGGAGGGGAGAGGAGGAGAGGGGGAGGGGAGATGAGGAGGAGGAGGAGAGGGGGAGGGGAGGGGAAGAGGAGGAGAGGGGAGGAGGGAGAGGAGTAGTTGCTCCCGAGTGGCGCAGTGGTCTAAGGCACTGCATCTCAGTGCTAGAGGTGTCACTGCAGACCCTGGTTTGATTCCAGGCTGTCTCACAACCGGCCGTGATCAGGAGTCCCATAGGGCGGCGCACAATTGGCCCAGCGTCGTCAGAGTTTGGCTGGTGTAGGCCGTCGTTGTAAATAAGAATTTGTTCTTAACCGACTTGCCTAGTTAAATAAAGGTTAAATAAAATTATTAAAAGAGGGATTGGAGAACGTGTGAGTGAATGTTTTTTAGTTAGTGATATCTAAACAGACTTCCTTATATCAGTTAGTGATATCTAAACAGACTTCCTTATATCAGTTAGTGATATCTAAACAGACTTCCTTATATCAGTTAGTGATATCTAAACAGACTTCCTTATATCAGTTAGTGATATCTAAACAGACTTCCTTATATCAGTTAGTGATATCTAAACAGACTTCCTTATATCAGTTAGTGATATCTAAACAGACTTCCTTATATCAGTTAGTGATATCTAAACAGACTTCCTTATATCAGTTAGTGATATCTAAACAGACTTCCTTATATCAGTTGGTGATATCTAAACAGACTTCCTTATATCAGTTGGTGATATCTAAACAGACTTCCTTATATCAGTTGGTGATATCTAAACAGACTTCCTTATATCAGTTGGTGATATCTAAACAGACTTCCTTATATCAGTTAGTGATATCTAAACAAAACGTGTCCCATTCAGAGGCCTATGTAGTCACCCCCCGGCCACGTCCCATTCAGAGGCCTATGTAGTCACCCCCCGGCCACGTCCCATTCAGAGGCCTATGTAGTCACCCCCCGGCCACGTCCCATTCAGAGGCCTATGTAGTCACCCACCGGCCACGTCCCATTCAGAGGCCTATGTAGTCACCCCCAGGCCACGTCCCATTCAGAGGCCTATGAAGTCAACTCCGCTTGCTGGCTTTCATCCAAAATCAACCCTTAACCACTATGCACTTGTGGAGAGCTGATTAGCCCAGGATACAAGTGTTTAAGGGCAGAGGAAAAGCAGCCATGTTTCATAATGGAATGCATCCGGAGGCCATCTCAGCCTGATGCTGTTATCTGGGGTTTGTAGTCTTGCTAGTATTGTCAGTTGTAGTTCTTATACTGGCTACTACAATGTTAAGAATCCCTTTGTGATATTCTTCATCAGACTTTGTACTGTTTACCACATTACACCTTGTGTGAATGCTATGCAGACGGCACCGCCTCAAAACTGCCTTCTAGAGGTCTAGATGATTTCATACTACTTTGATTTTGTGTATAAATATAGTGTTTTAGAATCCTATTGTCACTTTGTGTGTCTGCGTGTGTGTCTGCGTGTGTGTCTGCGTGTGTGTCTGCGTGTGTGTCTGCGTGTGTGTCTGCGTGTGTGTCTGCGTGTGTGTCTGCCCTGTGTGTAGGCGTGTGTGTAGGCGTGTGTGTCTGCGTGTGTGTCTGCGTGTGTTTCTGCGTGTGTTTCTGCGTGTGTTTCTGCGTGTGTGTCTGCGTGTGTGTCTGCGTGTGTGTCTGCGTGTGTGTCTGCGTGTGTGCCTGCGTGTGTGTCTGCGTGTGTGTGTGCCTGCGTGTGTGTGTGCCTGCGTGTGTGTGTGCCTGCGTGTGTGTGTGCCTGCGTGTGTGTGTGCCTGCGTGTGTGTGTGCCTGCGTGTGTGTGTGCCTGCGTGTGTGTGTGCCTGCGTGTGTGTGTGTGCGTGCGTGTGTGCGTGCGTGCGTGTGTGCGTGCGTGCGTGTGTGTGTCTGCGTGTGTGTGTGCGTGTGTGTGTGCGTGCGTGCGTGCGTGTGTGTCTGCGTGTGTGTGTCTGCGTGTGTGTGTGTGTCTGCGTGCGTGTGTGTAGGTGTGTGTGTAGGCGTGTGTGTCTGCGTGTGTGTCTGCGTGTGTGTGTGCGTGTGTTTCTGCGTGTGTTTCTGCGTGTGTGTCTGCGTGTGTGTCTGCGTGTGTGTCTGCGTGCGTGTGTCTGCGTGCGTGTGTGTCTGCGTGCGTGTGTGTCTGCGTGCGTGTGTGTCTGCGTGCGTGTGTGTCTGCGTGCGTGTGTGTCTGCGTGTGTGTCTGCGTGCGTGTGTGTCTGCGTGCGTGTGTGTCTGCGTGCGTGTCTGCGTGTGTATGTGCGTGTGTGTGTGCGTGTGTGTGTGTGAGTTCCTCCCTATTGAAGGAGAACTAACAGACAAGACTTGATTCCTCTGTAGAACACACCCTATCCCTGTGTGCCCTGCTTAAAAGTAGTGCACTATATAGGGAATTTGGGACGCAGCCCAGCAAGCCTCCCTGTATCTCACTGAGAGGTGGTGACATTCTGGTCCCCCTGGCCTACAAGACTCCACCCCCTAGAGTTTAGTGACTTTCAAGGTGCCACTGTCATAGGATGCCACCTTCCCAACAAGTCCGTTCTTCAAATGTCTGCCCTGCTAGAGCTGCCCCGGTCAGCTGGAAGTGTGAAGTGGAAACGTCTAGGAGCAACAACGGCTCAGCAGTGAAGTGTTAGGCTGTCCGTGGTTACAACACTCACTACCGAGTTCCAAACTACTTCTGGAAGCAACGTCAGCACAATAACCTTTAGTCTGGAGCTTCATGAAGTGGGTTTCCATGGCCGAGAAGCCGCATACAAGCCTCTTAGTTCCAGTGAAGGGAAATCTTAACGCTACAGCATACAATGACATTTCTGGGCTTCCAACTTTGAGGGAAGTTTGGGAAGGCCCTTTCCTGTTTCAGCATGACAATGTCCCCGTGCACAAAGCGAGGTCCATACAGAAACGGTTTGGAAGAGGTCGGTGTGGAAGAACTTGACTGGCCTGAACAGAACCCTGACGTCAACCCCATGGAACATCTTTGCGACAAATTGGAACGCCTAAATGCCTACCATCTGTGCCGACTAATGCTTGTGGCTGAATGTAAGCAAGTCCCTGCAGCAGTGGAAAGCCTTCCCATAAGAGTGGAGGCTGTTTATAGTAGCAAAGACCTTTAATAAGTGGAAACTTTACCCCAGAGCTAACACACCTGTAATAAGTGGAAACTTTACCCCAGAGCTAACACACCTGTAATAAGTGGAAACTTTACCCCAGAGCTAAGACACCTGTAATAAGTGGAAACCTTACCCCAGAGCTAACACACCTGTAATAAGTGGAAACCTTACCCCAGAGCTAACACACCTGTAATAAGTGGAAACCTTACCCCAGAGCTAACACACCTGTAATAAGTGGAAACCTTACCCCAGAGCTAACACACCTGTAATAAGTGGAAACCTTACCCCAGAGCTAACACACCTGTAATAAGTGGAAACCTTACCCCAGAGCTAACACACCTGTAATAAGTGGAAACTTTACCCCAGAGCTAACACACCTGTAATAAGTGGAAACCTTACCCCAGAGCTAACACACCTGTAATAAGTGGAAGAGAACAAAGAACAAATGAGAGAAGTGAAATGTTACATCTTACAGAAAACAAAGTAGCCATAACACATACACAAGTTCACACACCCTGACAGTAAGCAACACGTTTATACACCCTGACAGTAAGCAACACGTTTATACACCCTGACAGTAAGCAACACGTTTATACACCCTGACAGTAAGCAACACGTTTATACACCCTGACAGTAAGCAACACGTTTATACACCCTGACAGTAAGCAACACGTTTATACACCCTGACAGTAAGCAACACGTTTATACACCCTGACAGTAAGCAACACGTTTATACACCCTGACAGTAAGCAACACGTTTATACACCCTGACAGTAAGCAACACGTTTATACACCCTGACAGTAAGCAACACGTTTATACACCCTGACAGTAAGCAACACGTTCGAGAGGGGGGGGCCCGTGATGACGGTGTTTAGGGTGAGAGGGGGAGGCCCTGATGACTGTGTTTAGGGTGAGAGGGGGAGGCCCTGATGACAGTGTTTAGGGTGAGAGGGGGAGGCCCTGATGACAGTGTTTAGGGTCAGAGAGGGGGGGCCCCTGATGACGGTGTTTAGGGTCAGAGAGGGTCCCCTGATGACAGTGTATAGGGTCAGAGAGGGTCCCCTGATGACTGTGTTTAGGGTGAGAGGGCCCCTGATGACGGTGTTTAGGGTCAGAGAGGGGCCCCTGATGACGGTGTTTAGGGTCAGAGAGGGTCCCCTGATGACAGTGTATAGGGTCAGAGAGGGTCCCCTGATGACGGTGTTTAGGGTCAGAGAGGGTCCCCTGATGACGGTGTTTAGGGTGAGAGGGCCCCTGATGACGGTGTTTAGGGTCAGAGAGGGTCCGCTGATGACGGTGTATAGGGTCAGAGAGGGGGCCCCTGATGACGGTGTTTAGGGTCAGAGAGGGTCCGCTGATGACGGTGTATAGGGTCAGAGAGGGTCCCCTGATGACGGTGTATAGGGTCAGAGAGGGGGCCCCTGATGACGGTGTATAGGGTCAGAGAGGGGGCCCCTGATGACGGTGTATAGGGTCAGAGAGGGGGCCCCTGATGACGGTGTATAGGGTCAGAGAGGGTCCCCTGATGACGGTGTATAGGGTCAGAGAGGGGGCTTCTAGTGACAAATGGTTTTCTGGTTTTGGGGAAGTTCAGTAATGCCATGCTGGCTTTCTTTGAACTGTGCTACACACACACACACACACACACACAGAGAAACATACACACACACACACACACAGAGAAACATACACACACACACACACACATACACACACACAGAGAAACATACACACACACAGAAAAACATTCACACAGAAACATATATATATATACATACACACACACACATAGAAACATATACATACACACACACACATAGAAACATATACATACACACACACACATAGAAACATATACACACACACACAGAAACAGATACACACACACACACAGACATACACACACACACACACAGACATACACAGGCTCTGAGGGGAGGCCAGTCCTCTTCTGGCTGTGCCGGGTGGAGATTATAACAATTCATGGCCATTAAGGCCAGTTCTTTCTCCAAGATGTTCAAATGTTCATAGATGACCAGCAGGGTCAAATAATAATAATAAAAGTAGTTGTGGAGGTTGCAACAGGTAAATACATCAGGAGTGAATGTCACTTTTTTGATACAGACGTTCTGGACCTCAACTGAGTTCCTAGAAAACGGACTACTGTGTTAAGTCTTGTTTGGAACAGCCTGTGTTGTTGTCAGAGGATGATACTGCTTTTTATCATGACTGATTCTGAAACAAACCAAGAAATGTAAACACACTGAAAGTACAACTGTTTGCAGATGCAACACTTTCCATGGTTAGTGTCGCCCTGTTGACGTCATGGAATGTAAAAACATGAACATGGAAACTGAAAGCCTTTAGTTTGGCACCTTTCAGCTCAGCTGTTGACTGTTATGGTGATAAATCAGCTCAGCTGTTGACTGTTATGGTGATAAATCAGCTCAGCTGTTGACTGTTATGGTGATAAATCAGCTCAGCTGTTGACTGTTATGGTGATGAAAATCAGCTCAGCTGTTGACTGTTATGGTGATAAATCAGCTCAGCTGTTGACTGTTATGGTGATAAATCAGCTCAGCTGTTGACTGTTATGGTGATAAATCAGCTCAGCTGTTTACTGTTATGGTGATGAAAATCAGCTCAGCTGTTTACTGTTATGGTGATGAAAATCAGCTCAGCTGTTGACTGTTATGGTGATAAATCAGCTCAGCTGTTGACTGTTATGGTGATGAAGCTCAGCTGTTGACTGTTATGGTGATAAATCAGCTCAGCTGTTGACTGTTATGGTGATAAATCAGCTCAGCTGTTGACTGTTATGGTGATAAATCAGTTCAGCTGTTGACTGTTATGGTGATAAATCAGCTCTGCTGTTGACTGTTATGGTGATAAATCAGCTCAGCTGTTGACTGTTATGGTGATGAAGATCAGCTCAGCTGTTGACTGTTATGGTGATGAAGATCAGCTCAGCTGTTGACTGTTATGGTGATGAAGCTCAGCTCAGCTGTTGACTGTTATGGTGATGAAGCTCAGCTCAGCTGTTGACTGTTATGGTGATGAAAATCAGCTCAGCTGTTGACTGTTATGGTGATGAAGCTCAGCTGTTGACTGTTATGGTGATGAAGCTCAGCTCAGCTGTTGACTGTTATGGTGATGAAAATCAGCTCAGCTGTTGACTGTTATGGTGATGAAGCTCAGCTGTTGACTGTTATGGTGATGAAGATCAGCTCAGCTGTTGACTGTTATGGTGATGAAGCTCAGCTCAGCTGTTGACTGTTATGGTGATGAAGCTCAGCTGTTGACTGTTATGGTGATGAAAATCAGCTCAGCTGTTGACTGTTATGGTGATGAAGCTCAGCTCAGCTGTTGACTGTTATGGTGATGAAAATCAGCTCAGCTGTTGACTGTTATGGTGATGAAGCTCAGCTCAGCTGTTGACTGTTATGGTGATGAAAATCAGCTCAGCTGTTGACTGTTATGGTGATGAAGATCAGCTCAGCTGTTGACTGTTATGGTGATGAAAATCAGCTCAGCTGTTGACTGTTATGGTGATGAAGATCAGCTCAGCTGTTGACTGTTATGGTGATGAAGATCAGCTCAGCTGTTGACTGTTATGGTGATGAAGATCAGCTCAGCTGTTGACTGTTATGGTGATGAAAATCAGCTCAGCTGTTGACTGTTATGGTGATGAAAATCAGCTCAGCTGTTGACTGTTATGGTGATGAAGTTCAGCTCAGCTGTTGACTGTTATTGTGATGAAGTTCAGCTCAGCTGTTGACTGTTATGGTGATGAAGTTCAGCTCAGCTGTTGACTGTTATGGTGATGAAGTTCAGCTCAGCTGTTGACTGTTATGGTGATGAAGATCAGCTCAGCTGTTGACTGTTATGGTGATGAAGATCAGCTCAGCTGTTGACTGTTATGGTGATGAAGCTCAGCTCAGCTGTTGACTGTTATGGTGATGAAAATCAGCTCAGCTGTTGACTGTTATGGTGATGAAGCTCAGCTGTTGACTGTTATGGTGATGAAGCTCAGCTCAGCTGTTGACTGTTATGGTGATGAAAATCAGCTCAGCTGTTGACTGTTATGGTGATGAAGCTCAGCTGTTGACTGTTATGGTGATGAAGCTCAGCTGTTGACTGTTATGGTGATGAAGCTCAGCTGTTGACTGTTATGGTGATGAAGCTCAGCTGTTGACTGTTATGGGGATGAAGATCAGCTCAGCTGTTGACTGTTATGGTGATGAAGATCAGCTCAGCTGTTGACTGTTATGGTGATGAAGCTCAGCTCAGCTGTTGACTGTTATGGTGATGAAAATCAGCTCAGCTGTTGACTGTTATGGTGATGAAGATCAGCTCAGCTGTTGACTGTTATGGTGATGAAGATCAGCTGTTGACTGTTATGGTGATGAAGATCAGCTGTTGACTGTTATGGCTCAAACGTACTGAATTTGTCTTCATTATTTTAATCTTATTAAAGGGACTCTTATATAAACGCAACATGCAGCAATTTCATTGATTTTACTCAGTTACAGTTCATATAAGGAAATCAGTTAATTTAAATAAATAAATTAGGCCCTAATCTATGGATTTCACATGACTGGGAATACAGATATGCATCTGTTGGTCACAGACACCTTTAAAAAAAAACGGTATCACGGTATCTCTGTGCATTCAAATTGTCATCAATAAAATGCAATTGTGTAAGTTGTCCGTAGCTTATGCCTGCCCATACCATAACCCCACCATTGGTCACTGTTCACAACAATTAAATTAAGCACTGTCTCCCATAAGAATCCCTGTCCTTGGATTGATGAAGCTATCCAAAGTTTTAGGAGAAAATGTAGAAAAGTGGAGCGTCTTTGGAAATCTTCTAAACTGGAGGTTCATAGGCTCCACCTTAAAGATCTAAGGGTTTCCTTGAATGAGATGCTGAGAAAGGCGAGAACTTGCTTCTTTTCTCAGCTTATATCCTCGAATAAGCACAATTCTAGAATCTTATTTGACACCATTAATAAATGAGTTTCTCCATCTAGCCCTCAAGCAACTGTGTTATCTAAATCTGACTGTAATGAATTCCTCCACTTCTTTGTTAATAAGATCAGAGATGTTAGGGCAAACATCTCACCATCACTGTCTCAGAACTCTGCCTGTGACTTGTCTCCTGCTCATTGTTGGTCCACTTTTACTCCTGTGACATTACATGACATCGCTTCTCTGTTACAGTCTTTGAAATCCTCATTTTGTCCTATGGATGTTGTTCCTACTGTGCTATTTGTACAAGTTTTTGACTCCATTGGCCCCTATATTGTTGAGATGCTTAATTCTTCACTTTTAACTGGTGTCGTTCCTAGTTTATTTAAACATGCTGTTGTTAAGCCTGTACTTAAAAAAACAAATTTGGATCCGCTACAACCTAAAAGCTACAGGCCAATATCTAAACTTCCATTCATGTCAAAAATTCTAGAAAAAGTTGTAGCAGAGAAACACCCTTTTTCTAGAGAAACATGAGTTGTTTGACAAATTCCAGTCTGGTTTCCGTAAAAAACATTCCACTGAAACGGCGTTACTTAAAGTTTCTAGTGATATTATGATGTCAGCTGACTCTAAAGAATATTCAGTGTTGGTTTTATTGGACCTCTCATCGGCTTTTGACACTATTGACCATAATATTATGATAAATAGACTTCGTGATCTGGTTGGGATGTCTGGATCAGTTTTAAAATGGTTTTCATCCTACCTGTCTGGTAGAAGTTTTAGTGTTTATGTGAATCAGATCATGTCTGAAACTGCAGAGTTGTCATGTGGGGTACCTCAGGGGTCTGTCTTGGGCCCTATTCTGTTCCTCTTGTACATATTTTCTCTCGGACAGATAATTAGTCAGTTTAGTGACATATCTTACCAGATCCACAGTGGCTCCTAAGCTGTGGAATGCTTTGCCTCCCCTTCTGCGTTTTGCGAACTCTGTTGATTCTTTTAAAAAGCAACTGAAGACTTTGCTCTTCAAGCAGGCTTTTAGGTAGTCGAGGGGTTTTTATGGTTGTTTGTTATGTTTTCGATTTTTGTTTGGTGTTCTTGTGTTTCAAGATTTGTTATTGTATTTCATTTTATTGTGAAGCACTTTGTGATTTTTATCTGTGAAATGTGCTATATAAATAAATTTTACTTTTTACTTTACAACGTTGACATCAGCAAAACGCTCACCCACACAACGCCATACGCCTGGTCTGCGGTTGTGAGGCCAGTTGGCGTAATTCCAAATTCTCTAAAACAACGTTGGATGTGGCTTACGGTAGAGAAATTGACATTACATTTTCTGGCAGCAGCTCTGGTGGACATTCCTGCAGTCAGCATGCCAATTGCATGCTCCCTCAAAACTTGAAACATCTGCACATTTTAGAGTGGCCTTTTATTGACCCCAGCACAAGGGGCAGCTATGTAATGATCATGCTGTTTAATCAGCAAATCATATGTGAAGAAAGCAACAAAGATGCAGAATCATCTGGCCAAGTGCATAAAGTTCCCTCAGCTTCACAACAAGCAACCTCTGACAAAAGTCCCTCTACTTCTATTCGAGGTGAAAATGATGAATCAGACACCTTATCGATAGCAACAGCTCATGGTCCTCCTGGAATCAGAAGGTTTTTTGACTCAATGGAAGAACGTAGTCAGAGAAATGCTGACGAATGTCTTGCTCGAGCTGTGTATGCAACTGGTTCACCTCTGATGCTCACAGGAAATGTGTGTTGAAGAGATTTCTGAATGTTCTTCACCCAGCATACACCCCTCCAACCAGACATGCTTTATCTACTCATTTGCTGGATGCAGAGTTCAACAGAGTTCAAGTGAAGGTCAAGCAAATCATAGAGAAAGCAGACTGTATTGCAATCATCTCTGATGGGTGGTCGAATGTTCGTGGGCAAGGAATAATTAACTACATCATCTCCACCCCTCAACCAGTATTCTACAAGAGCACAGACACAAGGGACAACAGACACACCGGT
Organism: Thymallus thymallus; assembly: GCA_023634145.1. Taxonomy (NCBI): domain Eukaryota; kingdom Metazoa; phylum Chordata; class Actinopteri; order Salmoniformes; family Salmonidae; genus Thymallus; species Thymallus thymallus. The sequence goes on from CM042410.1 coordinate 1,956,561, forward strand.
CTCTACATTGCAGATGAGCTGAAGGCAGTCATCAATGACCTTGGACCACAGAAGGTATTTGCACTGGTGACAGACAATGCTGCGAACATGAAGGCTGCTTGGTCTAATGTGGAGGAGTCATACCCAGAGGAAACTGCAGTTCTGAAATACATCAAAAAGTGTCAAGTCTTCTGCCTGAAGCCCATACACGCTACAGCGTACATGTTGGACCGTTAGTATGCTGGCAAGTTCATCCTGTTTGGTGCAGAGATCACAAGGCATATGATGTCATCACTACCATGTATCGCCACCTTGGCCTGGATGAGGGCAAGGTTCTTGGCAGTCTGGCAAAGTACACTTCCAAGCAAGGGCTTTGGGATGGAGATGCAATATGGTGGTCGTGCCAACATATCTCATCAGCCACCTGGTGGAAGTGACTTTGTGGATCTCAGAGCGCAACTGGTCCTTGCGCAATTTTTCCATTGTCCTTGAAAAATTGGTGGCCATCCGGGCAAATTTGAGGCTTTTTGAGCCTGACAACGAGCCATCCTCAACAGGGTTGGAAAGTGACAGTGAAGATGAGGCCTCAGAGTCTGATGTTCAAGAGGTGGACATTGAGGAGGTCCAGGGAGAAGACCTGGAAGCCTGAGAGGAAGACAACCAAAGCTTTAGTTTCATTTTACAGATGTATGTTGAAAACGTTTTTGGGAGATGTTATGGGGATCATTGGGGATCATTCAATATTCCCTTTCTTTTGTTGTTCAGTGAAATCATCCCATGTGAAGAGTCAACTCATTTAATTAAAGTTCAATTCGTAACAATTGTTTTTTTTTATTTCTATTGGAAGGATTTAATAATTTGCAATTATGTCTACTTATGAAGGTAAAAGGTTTATGTTTCTGTCTCCATATGATATTGTAAATATATCCAATGCAAAAACATCTACATTTAAATGGTATTTAAATGTTAATTCCCATATATTCCCTTTATTTCCCATATATTTCCCTTAATTCACACGGAAAGTTTCCACCTATGAATATTCCCCAAAATGTGCAACCCTAGATGCAAGCATAGTCCTTTACTCAGGTATTACATGTTACAGGTCACGACATCCTAATCAGACACTCAAGATAAGAAAGTGGTCAGATGATGCAGATGCTAAGCTACAGGACTGTTTTGCTGCACAGACTGGAATATGTTCCGGGATTCTTCCGATGGCATTGAGGAGTACACCACAACAGTCAGTGGCTTCATCAATAAGTACATCGATGACGTCGTCCCCACAGTGACCGTACGTACATACCCCAATCAGTAATACCAACATGTTTGAAGCAGACCACCATAGTCCCTGTGCCCAAGAACACAAAGGTAACCTGTCTAAATGACTACAGACCAATAGCACTCACGTCTGTGGCCATGAAGTGCTTTGAAAGGCTGGTCATGGCTCACATCAACGCCATTATCCCAGAAACCCTAGACCCACTTCAATTGCGTACTGCCCCAACAGATCCACAGATGATGCAATCTCAACACTTTCCCGCCTGGACAAAAGGAACACCTATGTGAGAATGATATTCAGTGACTACAGCTCAGCGTTCAACACCATAGTGCTCTCTATGCTAAGGACTAAACATCTCCCTCTGCAACTAGATCCTGGACTTCCTGACTGGCCGCCCCCAGGTGGTAAGGGTAGGTAACAACACATCTGCCACACTGATCCTCAACACTGGGGCCCCTCAGGGGTGCGTGCTCAGTCCCCTCCTGCACTCCCTGGTCACTCATGACTGCATGGCCAGGCACGACTCCAACAAGTTTGCCGATGACACTACAGTGGTATGCCTGATCACCAACAACGACGAGACAGCCTACAGGGAGGAGGTCAGAGACCTGGCCGTGTGGTGCCAGGATAACAACCTCTCCCTCAATGTGATCAAGACAAAGGAGATGATTGTGGACTACAGGAAAAGGAGGACCGAGCACGCCCCCATTCTCATTGACGGGGCTGTAGTGGCACAGGTTGTGAGCTTCAAGTTCCTTGGTGTCCACATCACCAACAAACTATCATGGTCCAAACACACCAATTTGGCATGGGTCATCAGATCCTCAAAAGGTTCTACAGCTGCACCATCGAGAGCATTCTTACTGGTTGCATCACCACCTGGTATGGCAACTGCTCGGCATCCGAACGCAAGGCACTACAGAGGGCAGTGCTTACGGCCCAGTACATTACTGGGGCAAAGCTTCCTGCCATCCAAGATCTTAACTCTACCTACATGTACAGTCGTGGACAAATGTTTTGAGAATGACACAAGTATTGGTCTCCACAAAGTTTGTTGCCTCAGTGTTGATGATGGCAATTTGCGTATACTCCAGAATGTCATGAAGAGTGATCAGATGAATTGCAATTAATTGCAAAGTCCCTCTTTGCCATGAAAATGAACTTAATCCCCAAAAAACATTTCCACTGCATTTCAGCCCTGCCACAAAAGGACCAGCTGCCATCATGTCAGTGATTGTCTCGTTAACACAGGTGAGAGTGTTGACGAGGACAAGGCTGGAGATCACTCTGTCATGCTGATTGAGTCAGAATAACAGTCTGGAAGCTTTTAAAGGAGGGTGGTGCTTGAAATCATTGTTCTTCCTCTGTCAACCATGGTTACCTGCAAGGAAACACGTGCTGTCATCATTGCTTTGCACAAAAAGGGCTTCACAGGCAATGATATTGCTGCTGGTAAGATTGCACCTAAATCAACCATTTATCGGATCATCAAGAACTTCAAGGAGAGAGGTTCAATTGTTGTGAAGAAGGCGTCAGGGCGCCCAAGAAAGTCCAGCAAGTGCCAGGACCGTCTCCTAAAGTTGATTCAGCTGCGGGATCGGGGCACCACCAGTGCAGAGCTTGCTCAGGAATGGCAGCAGGCAGGTGTGAGTGCATCTGCACGCACAGTGAGGCGAAGACTTTTGGAGGATGGCCTGGTGTCAAGAAGGGCAGCAAAGAAGCCACTTCTCTCCAGGAAAAACATCAGGGACAGACTGATATTCTGCAAAAGGTACAGGGATTGGACTGCTGAGGACTGGGGTAGAGTCATTTTCTCTGATGAATCCCCTTTCCGATAGTTTGGGCCATCTGGAAAACACCTTGTCCGGAGAAGACAAGGTGAGCGCTACCATCAGTCCTGTGTCATGCCAACAGTAAAGCATCCTGAGACCATTCATGTGTGGGGTTGCTTCTCAGCCAAGGGAGTGGGCTCACTAACAATTTTGCCGAAGAACACAGCCATGAATAAAGAATGGTACCAACACATCCTCCGAGAGCAACTTCTCCCAACCATCCAAGAACAGTTTGGTGACGACCAATGCCTTTTCCAGCATGATGGAGCACCTTGCCATAAGGCTCTTTGCATAAACTGAATGTCATTGTCAATGAAAGCCTTTGACACTCATGGAAGAACACTGAAGAAGCAAGCTTTGTGGAGACCAATACTTGTCATTCTCAAAACTTTTGGCCACGACTGTACATATTACCTCAATTACCTTGACTAACCGGTGCCCCTACACATTGACTCTGTACCGGTACCCCTGTATATAGCCTCCTCACATTGACTCTGTACTGGTACCACCTGTATATAGCCTCCTCACATTGACTCTGTACTGGTACCACCTGTATATAGCCTCCTCACATTGACTCTGTACTGGTACCACCTGTATATAGCCTCCTCACATTGACTCTGTACTGGTACCACCTGTATATAGCCTCCTCACATTGACTCTGTACCGGTACCACCTGTATATAGCCTCCTCACATTGACTCTGTACCGGTACCACCTGTATATAGCCTCCTCACATTGACTCTGTACTGGTACCCCTGTATATAGTCTCCTCACATTGACTCTGTACTGGTACCCCTGTATATAGTCTCCTCACATTGACTCTGTACTGGTACCCCTGTATATAGCCTCCTCACATTGACTCTGTACTGGTACCACCTGTATATAGCCTCCTCACATTGACTCTGTACTGGTACTTCCTATATATAACCTCCTCACATTGACTCTGTACTGGTACCCCTGTATATAGCCTCCTCACATTGACTCTGTACTGGTACCCCTGTATATAGTCTCCTCACATTGACTCTGTACTGGTACCCCTGTATATAGTCTCCTCACATTGACTCTGTACTGGTACCCCTGTATATAGCCTCCTCACATTGACTCTGTACTGGTACCACCTGTATATAGCCTCCTCACATTGACTCTGTACTGGTACTTCCTATATATAACCTCCTCACATTGACTCTGTACTGGTACCACCTGTATATAGCCTCCTCACATTGACTCTGTACCGCTACCCCTGTATATAGCCTCTTTAAAGTATTTTTGGTTTGGACTGGCTCCAGGTCATCTTAATTAGGTAAATCCCTGCCCTATCTCAGCTCACTGGTCACCATAGCAACACCCACCCGTAGCATGCGCTCCAGCAGGTACATCTCACTGGCCACCCCCAAAGCCAACACCTCCTTTGGCCGCCATTCCTTCCAGTTCTCTGCTGCCAATGACTGGAACGAATTGCAAAAATCATTGAAGCTAGAGGTTCCTATCTCCCTCACTAACTTTAAGCATCAGCTGTCAAAGCTGCTTATCGATCACTGCACCTGTATATAGCCCTTCTGTAAATAGCCCACCCTACTACCTCATCCCCATATTTATTTTTTTATTATTTTTCACTAATCTTGCACTCCAGTATCTCTATTTGCACATCATAATTTGCACATCCTTCATTCCTGTGTTAATGATGATAATCTGTAATTTATTTCACCACTATGGTCTATTTATTGTCCTACCTCCTAACCTTACTACATTTTGCACTACATTTACACTCTGTATATAGATTCTCTATTGTGTTTTTGACTATGTTTGTTTACTGTGTAACTCTGTGTTGTTGTTTTTGTCGCACTGCTTTGCTTTGTCTTGGCCAGGTCGCAGTTGCAAATGAGAACTTGTTCTCAACTGACCTACCTGGTTAAATAAAGGTGAAATAAAAATAAATAAAATAAAAGTAGGTAAGCATTTCACTGTAAGGTCTACACCTGTTGTATTGTTGGTTAAGGGCTTGTAGGTAAGTATTTCACTGTAAGGTCTACACCTGTTGTATTGTTGGTTAAGGGTTTGTAGGTAAGCAATTCACTGTAAGGTCTACACCTGTTGTATTGTTGGTTAAGGGTTTGTAGGTAAGCATTTCACTGTAAGATCTACACCTGTTGTATTGTTGGTTAAGGGCTTGTAGGTAAGCATTTCACTGTAAGGTCTACACCTGTTGTATTGTTGGTTAAGGGCTTGTTAGTAAGCATTTCACTGTAAGGTCTACACCTGGTGTATTGTTGGTTAAGGGCTTGTAGGTAAGCATTTCACTGTAAGATCTACACCTGTTGTATTGTTGGTTAAGGGCTTGTAGGTCAGCATTTCACTGTAAGATCTACACCTGGTGTATTGTTGGTTAAGGGCTTGTTAGTAAGCATTTCACTGTAAGGTCTACACCTGTTGTATTGTTGGTTAAGGGCTTGTTAGTAAGCATTTCACTGTAAGGTCTACACCTGGTGTATTGTTGGTTAAGGGCTTGTAGGTAAGCATTTCACTGTAAGGTCTACACTAGTTGTATTGTTGGTTAAGGGCTTGTTAGTAAGCATTTCCCTGTAAGGTCTACACCTGTGGTATTCGGTGCATGTGACAAATAAAATGAGACCTGTATCCTAGATAGATAACCCTGCACACTGGATGAGTCAACATCTTCAGGTGATGCTCTGAACAAGACAGCATTCATTAATTGCTTGGTGGTTAAGCAGAATGAGTGTGTGTGCTTGGTGGTTAAAGTTATATTCTGACTGTCTGTTTCACTGCTGCCGTGGATGCACGTTCAGAAATTAGCATTACTCACCGGCACAGCTATTTCCTCTTGACAAATCTCTGACTCGTTTCGGTGCGCTATGAGAATACACACACACACACACACACACACGTGTCTCTCTCTGCAGAAATGCGTCTGCATCAACCTTCGATAGAAACCACAGATAGAAATGCATCAGTCAGACAAAATATGCAGACTAAGGTTTCGTTTCAATACGTTTTCCTTTCAATTGTCTCATTTGTATATTCAAACAAGGTGAGGCCAGAATGGTTGTCATTCCAGTAAAGGTCTGCTGCCTGCTGGTAAGTGCTCTGGTGTAGGGCTGCTGCTGGTAAGTGCTCTATATGGGTCATGTTTGAGGTTAGAGTGTGGAGACCAGTAGCTTAGCTTCTGCTGTTATGGTTAGGGTTAGCACATGGTGTCAACCCTCAGTCAGTTAGTGTTAGCAACATTGTACCTAAATCGCTGCGGCATTACAACAGAGTGGAAGGTCTGGCTGGTAATCTCCACTTAAAAGCCTTTACAGTTTAAAAGAAGAACTGAGGTCAAAATGGTTCCAAAGTAGAATTATTTATTTTAAAACTGCAGGGCAGAGCAAGTAAAATCATAAATAAATACAAAAACATTGTAGCTAAAAACACGTTGGTTAAAATCTGTTTTATCTCAACGAGACTAAAACCTGGTTAAACCAAAATATGTTACAAACATTTAGGCAACACCTATATATAATGGTAGGTGACCTAATTGTACGTTTAAAAAAAACATACACCATGAAGAGATGACAGTTATTAATTCTTCCACAAAACAAAATACACTTTCAACACAATCCAATAAATACTTAGAACTAGATTTTAAATTAACAAGTAAAATTGTGTGCCTTGCTTCAGATCTTTAAATATGTGTTTATGGTAGTAGAACAAGGTTTCATACCCTCCAAGTTATTGTCAATGTTGTTGGCAAAGTGGTCAAAGTACCTGAGTTGTGCAGAAAGTTACATTGTTTACAGTGAATAGAATGTTGGGAGTTTTCAACAATGGAAGCTTTAGAATTTTGGAGAAATCCCATGAAAGTGGATGAAATGTAATAACACTATTCCAGACCAGTCTGCACATTCTAAAAATGCAATGCAGTTTCTAGCTTAAACGGTGTAGGAGGAGTAGCGGTCCAAATAATAATGTCAGAAATATGTGGCTGATTTCGCAAGCCACACTAATACAAATTATAGTGCAGTATTCCACTTAGATTCACAGACAGTTCTAATTTAGATCAATACTGAATTGTTAGTAAATATACTGTAAACTATATCTAAATGTAGAAATACTTTGTAAACATTGACATTATTACAGATCAGTCAATGTGTAAAATAGAAACATCTGTACATTCTCTGTCTCTGGTAAATGTACAGCCTAGATTTTCATTCTCACTGGTTTCTACACATTTACAGTAACATATGATTCCTTACTCCACATCAGAGTAACATCACATCATGACTATACTATATCTGAGGAAGCACATCCAGAAAGTCAATCCTAAAAATTCAACAAATTGATGCAATACAAACTTAAAAGCAGAATGTTTCAGTCAATATGACTCTGTAATAAACTTGTGATTAACTTAAGGCTAAATGTGGTTCAGGACTTTAAAGAGAAGGTCCTTTGTGGCTTAGTTGGTAGAGCATGGCGCTTGCAAGGTCGGGCAAGGGCAGGAACGGAGTTGCTTTCCACTGGGGCCACCAATACAAAAATGTTTGAAAGCAGTACTGTCAGTCACTTTGGATAAAAGTTAAATGCCATATATTATAATTATGAAGTCTTAAGAAGGACTTCTAGAAAGGTGTTCTTTCAGAACTAAAGACTATTAACTTTGAGAGAAGGTCCTCGGGACCAATACACTTTAGTCTCATGGTCTTCCACAAAATCCTTGGACTGAACATCCAGTTTAGATGTTTGGGCTTTGAGGTTATTAGCGGTTAGGGTTACCCACAGAATTCTGATTTGTCCAGGCTCAGAGTCAGTGGTTAGGGGTCAGTGTTTGCGTCTCTTAGAGACCAGGTACTCCTCGATGTAGTTGAAGAGCAGGTCCAGCTCTCCCATTGCCTTATAAAGGCCCTTATCCTGCATCTAAACACACAGGAAACACGGACACACTCAGGTTAGTGGAACTACACACACTCAGGTTAGAGGAACGACACTCACTCAGGTTAGAGGAACGACACTCACTCGGGTTAGAGGAACTACACACACTCAGGTTAAAGGAACTACACTCACTCAGGTTAGAGGAACACTACACACTCAGGTTAGTGGAACTACACTCACTCAGGTTAGAGGAATACTACACACTCAGGTTAGTGGAACTACACTCACTCAGGTTAGAGGAACTACACTCTCTCAGGTTAGAGGAACGACACTCTCTCAGGTTAGAGGAACGACACTCACTCAGGTTAGTGGAACTACACTCACTCAGGTTAGAGGAACGACACTCACTCAGGTTAGAGGAACGACACTCACTCGGGTTAGAGGAACTACACACACTCAGGTTAAAGGAACTACACTCACTCAGGTTAGAGGAACACTACACACTCAGGTTAGTGGAACTACACTCACTCAGGTTAGAGGAATACTACACACTCAGGTTAGTGGAACTACACTCACTCAGGTTAGAGGAACTACACTCTCTCAGGTTAGAGGAACGACACTCTCTCAGGTTAGAGGAACGACACTCACTCAGGTTAGTGGAACTACACTCACTCAGGTTAGAGGAACTACACTCACTCAGGTTAGAGGAACTACACTCAGGTTAGAGGAACACTACACACTCAGGTTAGTGGAACTACACTCACTCAGGTTAGTGGAACGACACTCACTCAGGTTAGAGGAACGACACTCACTCAGGTTAGAGGAACGACACTCACTCAGGTTAGTGGAACTACACTCACTCAGGTTAGAGGAACGACACTCACTCAGGTTAGAGGAACGACACTCACTCAGGTTAGTGGAACGACACTCACTCAGGTTAGTGGAACTACACTCACTCAGGTTAGTGGAACTACACTCACTCAGGTTAGAGGAACTACACTCACTCAGGTTAGTGGAACTACACTCACTCAGGTTAGAGGAACTACACTCAGGTTAGAGGAACTACACTCACTCAGGTTAGTGGAACTACACTCACTCAGGTTAGAGGAACTACACTCAGGTTAGAGGAACTACACTTGGAAGCACACACACGCATGCGTACACACATTCACTCACTCACTGAGAGGCTGAGGCTGAAGGAGACTTACCTTCTTATACGAGGAGATTAACTCTTTGATGTCAAACGGTTTCTTACAGGAGAAGTAGTTCCTCTGTAGAGAGATTAGTATTGTTAGGAGTGACAGAGTAATAGACTGTCCCACTATGCAGCAGTATTATCTCTCTCTCTAGCGTGGGAACACAAACACACATCTCTCTCTAGAGTGGGAACACAAACACACATCTCTCTCTAGCGTGGGAACACAAACACACATTATCTCTCTCTAGTGTGGGAACACAAACACAAATTATCTCTCTCTAGTGTGGGAACACAAACACACATTATCTCTCTCTAGCGTGGGAACACAAACACACATTATCTCTCTCTAGTGTGGGAACACAAACACAAATTATCTCTCTCTAGTGTGGGAACACAAACACACATTATCTCTCTCTAGCGTGGGAACACAAACACACATTATCTCTCTCTAGCGTGGGAACACAAACACACATTATCTCTCTCTCTAGCGTGGGAACACAAACACACATTATCTCTCTCTCTCTAGCGTGGGAACACAAACACACATTATCTCTCTCTCTAGCGTGGGAACACAAACACACATTATATCTCTCTAGTGTGGGAACATTAGGTTTGTTGGATGCTGTGTAAGCTAGGAAGTAACTGTGTCAGTGTTGTGTGTTTGGGGTTAGACCGCTGGCCGGTACCTAAATCTGAGGTTTCTGGCGAGGCCTACATGTATTACTGTATAATACAACCTGACATGAAACACACAACCATGGAAATATCATCACAACAATATCCCTGTGACCTTAACCAAACCACATCAAGAAACTTTCACATCATCCACTCATAACGCTTTCACAGAATAAGCAGTAGGACCAGACTATATAGAACCAGACTATCTAGGACCAGACTTCTAGGACCAGACTATATAGAACCAGACTATCTAGGACCAGACTATCTAGGACCAGACTATCTAGGACCAGACTATCTAGGACCAGACTATCTAGGACCAGACTATCTAGGACCAGACTATCTAGGACCAGACTATCTAGGACCAGACTATCTAGGACCAGACTATCTAGGACCAGACTATATAGAACCAGACTATCTAGGACCAGGCTACGTATCGAGCCAGGCAACTTACACATTGGATGATCTCTTTTTTCAGCTCGTGGAAGATGTTTCCGATGGAGTCGATGGGAGATTTAAAGTCGTTGTTGTTCTGTGTTCTGTTGTTGTTCATGGCGGTGGGCAACACTGTGTCGAGGTAGAACTTCAGGATGCTGTCCATAGCTTGACACCCCAACGAGCTCTGAGGAAACATGGTCATTAACATCACACTTATAGAGAGAGAAACAGTTAGAGAGAGTAGGGGTTAGTTATAGTTCTAACTGATTATGAGGAGCAACTCCAACTCTTGGCGTACACTGGAAGTTGATTTAAAAAATACATCTCTGTTAATAAAATCAAGTGTTTGGCATGGATACCACTCTGATACACAATACCACTCTAACTGTTACATCAGAGGAGAACTCTATCCTGCTGTTGGAATAGAGAGGGTAAAGTCACCTTGAAGTGGTGTAGGATCCCTTCGTCCAGCAGGACTGTTTCCAGCTCATCATTGGCCTCCTGCAGACAACCAACAGCACAGTTTAGAGTCTCAGTTTACTGGTGCTTGTTTTATATCAAATCATCACTTGCACAGGATATAGTGGGTGTTAATGGTACAGTGAGATGCTTACTGAAGGCTAATATATCTACGTTTCTTCCACAATATTGGCGCATTGGTTAGTTGTCTACTATCAATTCATTTGTTTTGCTGTCAAAAACGGAACATATGGCATTATTTAGTATAGAAGCTTATACTTTACTAAATAAAACAAATAGTTTGAACAACAATGTGCAGAAAGAGTGGTGTCACGATTTGTTTTTCAAAGTAATATGCCTTGCTGGGATTTGACCCAATTCCCTGTCGTCAGTGAGTGTTCTGGTTCCCGGGATCTCTGGAAATCAATGGGATTTTGCAACACACGGTTTGAAAAACCATGTGATCAACCGAAGCTTCAGACATCATTGATTACGTGATAATGTTACTTTGAAACAAGCATCGGTACATTGTGACGGATCAGTAGTGCTTTGAAAACTGCATCGGAGCTCCGGTATCAATCGTCCCATCACTACCAAGTGCTATAACAATAGTTGTTGCCAGCATTCTGATTTAATTTTGTTGTCATGTAGGGGACAGAGACAGTCAGTAGAGAGAGGGAGAGCACTGCCCATGTTGAGGCACAGGGAGAGGACGAACAGGTCATCAGGTGACAATTTTGAATTTTAGTCTGGTAAAGCACATTACACAGCAATTTATATCACACACAGATTTGAAGTATCAGTTGAACTCCTCATCTTTGCTGACTGCAGCCCATGTACTGTAACAAATGTTGCCGGCATTCTGATTTAATTTGGTTGACATGGAGGTTGAAGACGTGGCTGCGCTCAACAATTATACAAAGCAGATTGAACCATGTTGCAACACACTGTTTGAAAAACCATGTGATCAACCGAAGCTTCAGACATCATTGGTTACGTGATAATGTTACTACAGATTGAACCATGTTGCTGTCTGTCATATCCACCAGGAGAAGCTGGATACCAGAGATAGAAAAGCAATATGCCTTAATCGGTACTTGGTGCATTTAAGTGAATTGAGACTATAGATCTGACCCTCTCTGTACCACTATATGTCCACCTTTTGTATAACATTGCAACCGGTTATTGACTTATTATTGAATGTGTATGTTATTTACTTGATTGTGAATGACAATGAGTTGTTGCTGTATATTTCTGAAGTCTATTGAGCATGACACCATACTGATTGGTTTATTTGGAAGTCTATTGAGCATGACACCATACTGATTGGTTTATTTGGAAGTCTATTGAGCATGACACCATACTGATTGGTTTATTTGGAAGTCTATTGAGCATGACACCATACTGATTGGTTTATTTGGAAGTCTATTGAGCATGACACCATACTGATTGGTTTATTTGGAGGTCTATTGAGCATGACACCATACTGATTGGTTTATTTGGAGGTCTATTGAGCATGACACCATACTGATTGGTTTATTTGGAGGTCTATTGAGCATGACACCATACTGATTGGTTTATTTGGAAGTCTATTGAGCATGACACCATACTGATTGGTTTATTTGGAGGTCTATTGAGCATGACACCATACTGATTGGTTTATTTGGAAGTCTATTGAGCATGACACCATACTGATTGGTTTATTTGGAAGTCTATTGAGCATGACACCATACTGACGGTGTCACTGAATTATTTTATGAACTAATACTGCAATTACATTGTGTAACCAAGTAAGATGATTCTGGACTCCTTGCAAGAAGTGAGTTATTCAAGACCATGTACTAGCCAAGCGTGGTGGAGGGTATACAAATATAATAATGGGTTTGATATTTGAATGTAGTTAAGGGGTGTGGTGGTGACTCAACTATTAAGAGTAAGAACACAGTTAAAAGTAACATAAAGATATTGAAGTAACATATAAAGATATTTATGTAATATATATAAAGTTATTTGTGTAATATATTAAGATATTGGTGTAATATATATAAAGTTATTTGTGTAATATATTAAGATATTGGTGTAATATAGAACGATATTGGTGTAATATAGAACGATATTGGTCTAATATAGAAAGTGGTGTTTTAGTTGTTATTGGGGTATATTGACAATTATCAGACATTTTCTGAATGTATTTTCCCTGAAATTCACCAGATACAACCATTTCATAGATGTTTTTATATATACTGTGTATATATACACTACCGTTCAAAGGTTTTGGGGTCACTTAGACATTTCCTTGTTTTTTAAAGAAAAGCACATTTTTTGTCCATTAAAAAAACATAAAATTGATCAGAAATACAGTGTAGATATTGTTAATGTTGTAAATGACTATTGTAGCTGGAAACGGCTGATTTCTAATGGAATATCTACATAGGGGTACAGAGGCCCATTATCAGCAACCATCACTCCTTTGTTCCAATGGCACACACATTGTGTTAGCTAAGTTTATCATTTTAAAAGGCTAATTGATCATTAGAAAACCCTTTTGTAATTATGTTAGCACAGCTGAAAACTGTTGTGCTGATTAAAGAAGCAATAAAACTGGCCTTCTTTAGACTAGTTGAGTATCTGGAGCATCAGCATTTGTGGGTTTGATTACAGGCTCAAAATGGCCAGAAACAAATAACTTTCTTCTGAAATTCTTCAGTCTATTCTTGTTCTGAGAAATGAAGGCTATTCCATGCGAGAAATTGCCAAGAAACTGAAGATCTCGTACAACGCTGTGTAATACTCCCTTCACAGAACAGCTCAAACTGTCTCTAACCAGAATAGAAAGAGGAGTGGGAGGCCCCGGTGCACAACTGAGCAAGAGGACAAGTACATTAGAGTGTCTAGTTTGAGAAACAGACGCCTCACAAGTCCTCAACTGGCAGCTTCATTAAATAGTACCCGCAAAACACCAGTATCAACGTCAACAGTGAAGAAGCGACTCCGGGATGCTGGACTTCTAGGCAGAGCTGCAATGGAAAAGCCATATCTTCCTCTGTCCAGTGTCTGTGTTCTTTTGCCCTTAATCTTTTCTTTTTATTGGCCAGTTTGAGAGAGAGAGAGAGATAAAGTACTTACGTAGTAGTCTCTGATGGTGGAGAAGGCAGTTCGGAGTTCCTTCAGTCTGACAGGGAAGCCCTCTATGAAGGAGCAGCAGCGGTCAGAGCACAGCACTCGTCTGCACTGGGCATGCTCACACTGCAGTGCTGTAGCCAGCAGCAGGGATAGGAGATAACAGGGAGACATCATGGAGTCTACTGGTACTGCACTCTACTGGTACTGCACTCTACTGGTACTGCACTCTACTGGTACTGCACTCTACTGGTACTGCACTCTACTGGTACTGCACTCTACTGGTACTGTACTCTACTGGTACTGCTAGTTCTGGTATCTCCTGGTACTAGAGTGCACTGGTTCTGGTTGTCCTCTGGTGGTCCTCTTGAGGAGCAGACAGGAGAGCATGTGAACTCTGGCCTAAACCCCTCATCATTTATACCCTGAGAAATGCCTCACCTATTTCCTTTGTGATGTGAACAGAGTTGGTCATGTGATCTGGTGATGGGGGAGGGGGAGGGAGTTCCTGGCAGCAGTAGGGTTAACTCCTCACACTAGATGTTCATGATGCAACAGATTCAGTAATTTACATGTTTATTGCGTTGGGGAAAGTTCTGAGTGTGTAATGAGAGACGGCTCACTCCTCCCTTCCTCCTCAATCATATTCACGCTCTTCAAGACCATGAACAGAAATAGACAGAAGGAATTCCTGGTAGAGATATTTAAATACATAGACATAAATAGATATTTAACATGAATCAGAAAGGACGCAAGTCATTTTTTCTGTTAAATGTGCTTTTGTAGATTTGTCCTGTTTCTGCTGATTGTGATAAATTCTGCTTTCTTAGTGTTAATGTCAATGATGCAGTTACACTGAGTGGACAATATTATCAACACCTGTTCTTACCAGGACAGACTGACCAGGTGAATCCAAGTGACAACTATGGTCCCTTATTGATGTCACTTGTTGAATCCACTTTAATCAGTGTAGATGAAGGGGAGGAGTCAGGTTAAAGAAGGATTATTAAGCCTTGAGACAAGTGAGACATGGATTGTGTATGTGTGGCATTCAGAGGGAGTATGGTAGTAGATACCAGGCGCACTGGTTTGTGTCAAGAACTGCAACGCTGCTGGGTTTTTCATGCTCAACAGTTTCCTGTGTGTATCAAGAATAGTCCACCACCCAAAGGACATCCAACCAACTTGACGCAACTGTGGGAAGCATTGGAGTCAACATGGTTCAGCATCCCTGTGAAATGCTTTCAACACCTTGTAGAGTCCATGGCCCGACGAGGCTGAGGCTGTTCTGAGGGCAACTCAATATTAGGAAAGTGTTCCTAATGTTTTGTACACTCAGTGTATATTAATGGTTGAGTATCTGGAGCATCAGCATTTGTGGGTTCGATTACAGCCTCAAAATGGCCAGAAACAAATAACTTTCTTCTGAAACTCGTCAGTCTATTCTTGTTCTGAGAAATGAAGGCTATTCCATGCGAGAAATGTCTTCATATGACTAACATGTTCATAAATTGTGCATCAATTCAATTCATTCAAACAGCTTTATTTGTCCCCTGAGACCAATTCTACAATTATATTATTTAAAGCAGGGGTCAGCAACAGGAATTCAGCTAAACATTATGTTCCCAAGTACTCCCACAAATAAAAAGAGAAGCATATGTGATAGTGTCTCAATGTAATCTAGGTATGAAGTTATTGTTATTTTCAAATACAATCTCTTTTTGGGCTTGTAGTCCATTTGCGGTGTTTTTAAATGCTGCTATTTGTTTGTTGAGCTCTTTGTGTGTTATAATGTATATTGGCCTTTCTGATAAATTATCTCACATACATTCTATATGATATGTTATTAACTATTTCATCTGTTCAATAACTTATAAACAATTCTGACATTTTTCATAGTGTCTCTGATTCTGCTGGATTACGACAAGGTTGGGTTACAGTGAGGAAATTAGGACATACAGTATATTCCATGGAAAATATTTGAAATAACCTAAACATATTTTAGTTTTTGCCCTAGCAAAGAGACAGAGAGAGAAAGATTCCATAACAAAGCCATCACCTACAGAGAAATGAACCTGGAGCAAGAGCGAGAGAGATAGAGGGGGAGAGACAGAAAGAGTGAGAGAGAGAGAGAGAGAGAGAGAGAGAGAGAGGTAGAGAGACAGAAAGAGTGAGGGAGAGAGAAAGAGTGGGAGAGAGAGAGAGAGAGAGAGAGAAAGAGTGAGAGAGAGAGAGAGAGAGGGAGAGACATAAAGAGTGAGAGAGAGGGAGGGAGAGAGAGTTAGAGAGAGAGAGACAGAAAGAGAGAGGGTGAGAGTGAGAAAGAGTGAGAGAGAGAGAGAAAGAGTGAGAGAGAGAGAAAGAGTGAGAGACAGAAAGAGAGAGAGAGAGAGAGAAAGAGTGAGAGACAGAAAGAGTGAGTGAGAGAGAGACAGGAAGAGTGAAGGTCTTCTCTTGTTGTTATCTCAATCTAGAGTGAGAGAGCTCATTGTGTAAAGTGATGACGGTGATTGTTGGATTATCTCTGGGTTCAGAGTTGTAGGTGAGAAGAGCACAGAAACTGTTATGATTAAGCATTTCTGATCAACAAGCTAATGATGTATAATGCATATCTTAAACCACACACACGCACGCACGCACCCACACACGCACACACACACACACAGAGTTTTCAATAAAGAGTTGAGTGATAAATGCTGAGTAAGCCTGAGTATGTGAGGTCTGATCTATAACATATCCTCTATCATGAAGCCTGTCTCCCTCTGTCTGCCCACTGTCTCTCCATCTCCCGATGTCTCCCCCACTGTCTTCCCATGTTTGCCACACTGTCTCCCCGTCTTCCCCACTGTCTACCCGTCACCTGCATTCTCCCCCTGTCTCCTTCCCGTCTCCTCCCCATCTCCTCCTGTCTCCTCCTGTCTCCTCCAGTCTCCTCCCCGTCTCCTCCTGTCTCTCCCTGTCTCCTCCTCTCTCCTCCTGTCTCCTGTCTCCTCCTGTCTCTCCCTGTCTCCTCCTGTCTCCCCCTGTCTCCTCCTGTCTCCTGTCTCCTCCTGTCTCCACCTGTCACCTCCTGTCTCCTCCTGTCTCTCCCTGTCTACTCCTGTCTCCTCCTGTCTCCTGTCTCCTCCTGTCTCTCTCCTGTCTCTCCCTGTCTCCTCCTGCCTCTCTCCTGTCTCTCCCTGTCTCCTCCTGTCTCCTGTCTCTCCCTGTCTCCTCCTATCTCCTCCTATCTCCCCCTGTCTCTCTCCTGTCTCTCTCCTGTCTCTCTCCTGTCTCCTCCTGTCTCACCCTGTCTCTCCGTCTCTCTCCTGTCTCCTCCTGTCTCTCCCTGTCTCTCTCCTGTCTCTCTCCTGTCTGTCTCCTGTCTGTCTCCTGTCTCTCTCCTGTCTCCTCCTGTCTCCTCCTGTCTCCTACTGTCTCTCCCTGTCTCTCTCCTGTCTCCTCCTGTTTCCTCCTGTCTCTCCCCGGGCATCTCACAGGCCCCATTTGGTCTGCAGGTGGTGCAGATAAATAGATACAGCAGATAAATAGATACAGCAGATAAATAGATACAGCAGATAAATAGATACAGCAGATAAATAGATACAGCCGATCTGCCAACGTCTGTCTGTAGCATCTGAACTGTGGAAAGATTGTTTTACCACAGACTCGTCTCAAGGTAGTAGTATCAGTTATAAACAATTACTGGTTATATATGATAACCATACATAATGAGTACTGGTTATATATGATACATGATAACCATACATAATGACTACTGGTTATATATGATACATGATAACCATACATAATGACTACTGGTTGTATATGATACATGATAACCATACATAATGACTACTGGTTACAGTGGGGAGAACAAGTATTTGATACACTGCCGATTTTGCAGGTTTTCCTACTTACAAAGCATGTAGAGATCTGTAATTTTTATCATAGGTACACTTCAACTGTGAGAGACGGAATCTAAAACAAAAATACAGAAAATCACATTGTATGATTTTTAAATAATTAATTTGCGTTTTATTGCGTGACATAAGTATTTGATCACCTACCAACCAGTAAGAATTCCGGCTCTCATAGACCTAGTTTTTCTTTAAGAAGCACTCCTGTTCTCCACTCATTACCTGTATTAACTGCACCTGTTTGAACTCGTTACCTGTATAAAAGACACCTGTCGACACACTCAATCAAACAGACTCCAACCTCTCCACAATGGCCAAGACCAGAGAGCTGTGTAAGGACATCAGAGATAAAATTGTAGACCTGCACAAGGCTGGGATGGGCTACAGGACAATAGGCAAGCAGCTTGGTGAGAAGGCAACAACTGTTGGCGCAATTATTAGAAAATGGAAGAAGTTCAAGATGACGGTCAATCTCCCTCGGTCTGGGGCACCATGCAAGATCTCACCTCGTGGGGCATCAATGATCATGAGGAAGGTGAGGGATCAGCCCAGAACTACACGGCAGGACCTGGTCAATGACCTGAAGAGAGCTGGGACCACAGTCTCAAAGAAAACCATTAGTGACACACTACGCCGTCATGGATTAAAATCCTGCAGCGCACGCAAGGTCCCCCTGCTCAAGCCAGCGCATGTCCAGGCCCGTCTGAAGTTTGCCAATGACCATCTGGATGATCCAGAGGAGGAATGGGTGAAGGTCATGTGGTCTGATTTTTGGTCTAAACTCCACTCGCCGTGTTTGGAGGAAGAAGAAGGATGAGTACCACCCCAAGAACACCATCCCAACCGTGAAGCATGGAGGTGGAAACATCATTATTTGGGGATGCTTTTCTGCAAAGGGGACAGGACGACTGCACCGTATTGAGGGGAGGATGGATGGGGCCATGTATCGCGAGATCTTGGCCAACAACCTCCTTCCCTCAGTAAGAGCATTGAAGATGGGTCGTGGCTGGGTCTTCCAGCATGACAACGACCCGAAACACACAGCCAGGGCAACTAAGGAGTGGCTCCGTAAGAAGCATCTCAAGGTCCTGGAGTGGCCTAGCCAGTCTCCAGACCTGAACCCAATAGAAAATCTTTGGAGGGAGCTGAAAGTCCGTAATGCCCAGCGACAGCCCCGAAACCTGAAGGATCTGGAGAAGGTCTGTATGGAGGAGTGGGCCAAAATCCCTGCTGCAGTGTGTGCAAACCTGGTCAAGAACTACAGGAAACGTATGATCTCTGTAATTGCAAACAAAGGTTTCTGTACCAAATATTAAGTTCTGCTTTTCTGATATATCAAATACTTATGTCATGCAATAAAATGCAAACTAATTATTTAAAAATCATACAATGTGATTTTCTGGATTTTTGTTTTAGATTCCATCACTCACAGTTGAAGTGTACCTATGATAAAAATTACAGACCTCTACATGCTTTGTAAGTAGGAAAACCTGCAAAATCGTCAGTGTATCAAATACTTGTTCTCCCCACTGTATATATGGTACATGATAACCATACATAATGACTACTGGTTATATATGATACATGATAACCATACATAATGACTACTGGTTATATATGATACATGATAACCATACATAATGACTACTGGTTGTATATGATACATGATAACCATACATAATGACTACTGGTTATATATGATACATGATAACCATACATAATGACTACTGGTTGTATATGATACATGATAACCATACATAATGACTACTGGTTATATATGATACATATTTGGTTTCACATAGTGGTCACCATGGTAAAGGGGGTGGTGAAGGATAGACAGCAAGAGAGGAAGTAAATCAAAGAGCTCGTGATCAAGGGGCCTGTCAGAGAGGTCAGAGAGGTCAGAGAGGTCAGAGAGGTCAGACAGGTGGGCATGGGCCCCGTCAAAAAGGTCAGCCAGGTGGGCATGGGCCCCGGCAGGGAACACATTTACCTGGTGCTTTTTGAGAGAAACCATGACAGAGGCAGATGCTTCCGCCCTTCCCCGTCCACAACGCCCTGGCAAAACTGAAACCTACTTGAAGGTAACAGCATTCACTGCTGCCCCTAGTGGCCGGTTTCCACATCATCTCCCGTCATCCTCAGACATAGATGAACGTTGAATACTGACTTGTATCGGGTGACTTGGAGGGTCTTTCAGCAGGTGTTTCAGACTTTCCCCTGGTGTTTCAGACTTTCCCCTGGTGTTTCAGTCTTTCAGCAGGTGTTTCAGTCTTTCAGCAGGTGTTTCAGACTTCCCCCTGGTGTTTCAGTCTTTCAGCAGGTGTTTCAGACTTCCCCCTGGTGTTTCAGTCATTCCCCTGGTGTTTCAGTCTTTCAGCAGGTGTTTCAGACTTCCCCCTGGTGTTTCAGTCTTTCAGCAGGTGTTTCAGTCGTTCCCCTGGTGTTTCAGTCTTTCAGCAGGTGTTTCAGTCGTTCCCCTGGTGTGTCAGTCTTTCAGCAGGTGTTTCAGTCGTTCCCCTGGTGTTTCAGTCTTTCAGCAGGTGTTTCAGTCATTCCCCTGGTGTTTCAGTCTTTCAGCAGGTGTTTCAGTCTTACCCCTGGTGTTTCAGTCTTTCAGCAGGTGTTTCAGTCTTTCCCCTGGTGTTTCAGTCTTTCAGCAGGTGTTTCAGTCTTTCCCCTGGTGTGTTCCCCTGGTGTTTCAGTCTTTCAGCAGGTGTTTCAGTCTTTCCCCTGGTGTTTCAGTC
>CM042410.1:1979551-2127051 GCA_023634145.1 Thymallus thymallus
GGATACTTGTCACTGTTCCCCCTAGACACATACACACATACACATACACTTCCCTGATCTGGAATCAGGTTACTCTGTGCCATAAAACAAAGATTCCCGACCCATCCTGTTCCTGAATGGCAGTCTTTCACCATGAGCTTGCTAAACCTAACCCTGACCCTGTTAACACAACATACAGATCTTTGCAATGTTTGGTATTGGAACAATATAGCCAGTACATTCAGAAAGCTGTTTTCATGGTTCAGGCCCTTTAGTTCCAGTGAAGGGAAATATCAAAGCTACAGCATACAATGACATTCTAGACGATTCTGTGCTTCCAACTTTGTGGCAACAGTTTAGGGAAGGCCATTTCCTGTATCAGCATAACAATGTCCTCTTGCACAAAGCGAGGTCCATACAGAAGTTATTTGTGGAGATCGTTATGGAAGAACTTGACTGGCCTGCACAGATCCCTGACCTCAACCCCATGGAATACCTTTGGGATGAATTGGAATGCTGACTACGAGCCAGGCAAAATCGCCCTACATCAGTGCCCCGACCTCACTAATGCTCTTGTGGCTGAATGGAAGCAAATCCCTACAGCAATGTTCCAACGTCTAGTGGAAAGCCTTCCCAGAAGAGTGGAGATTGTTATAGCAGCAAAGGGGGACCAACTCCATATTAATGCCTATGGTTTTGGAATGAGATATTCAACTACAAATGAATGACCATGGTCTTGGAATGAAATGTTAAACACACCTGCTCCACTACATGACCAGCAGTATGTGGACACCTGCTCCACTACATGACCAGCAGTATGTGGACACCTGCTCCACTACATGACCAGCAGTATGTGGACACCTGCTCCACTACATGACCAGCAGTATGTGGACACCTGCTCCACTACATGACCAGCAGTATGTGGACACCAGCTCCACTACATGACCAGCAGTATGTGGACACCTGCTCCACTACATGACCAGCAGTATGCGGACACCTGCTCCACTACATGACCAGCAGTATGCGGACACCTGCTCCACTACATGACCAGCAGTATGCGGACACCTGCTCCACTACATGACCAGCAGTATGCGGACACCTGCTCCACTACATGACCAGCAGTATGCGGACACCTGCTCCACTACATGACCAGCAGTATGCGGACACCTGCTCCACTACATGACCAGCAGTATGTGGATACCTGCTCCACTACATGACCAGCAGTATGCGGCACCTGCTCCACTACATGACCAGCAGTATGCGGACACCTGCTCCACTACATGACCAGCAGTATGCGGACACCTGCTCCACTACATGACCAGCAGTATGCGGACACCTGCTCCACTACATGACCAGCAGTATGCGGACACCTGCTCCACTACATGACCAGCAGTATGCGGACACCTGCTCCACTACATGACCAGCAGTATGCGGACACCTGCTCCACTACATGACCAGCAGTGTGTGGACACTGCCAATCTTTGTCTATGGAGACTGCATGGCCCTTTGCTCAATGTTATCCACCCCTCAGCAATGGGTGTGGCTGAAATATCAGAATCCGCTAATTTGAAGGAGTGTCCACATACCTTTAGTGTATGCATCTTGATCATGGCGATGTCTTTGTGACCAGATACAGTATTGAATCAATTCCTTATTTGTTTTCCATTTAAAACAGTGTCAATAAATAGATAATCCATGTGGTTACAGTTTATAAAAGTTTATCTTCGTTATCAAATCTTTAGAGGCATTTAACTGAAATGAAACTGATCCCTCGGCATTTCATTTGTAGTTTCTGCGCGTTTGAGAACCGCACCCCTGTAAAAAGGTGACATCTCCTGTTTTCCGATCATTTGCAAACATCAGAATGCTGAGTAAGCAGAAAAAAATCTAAACCATTTCAAAATGATGCATGGAATTAAGAACCACACATTTTATGCAAAATTGTCAGATTTCATTCATGTTACTTTGTAACTAGAGTAGAATGGCCAGGTCAAGTGAAGAGTTTCATTCAGCCACTGAGTTCAGTGTGCTTCTGTATCAGGGGTTGGTAGCGAAATCATTTCCCAATCGTTTCGTTCTGAACAGAACCATTATTTTTTAAATTCCGTTCCACTGTTCCGACCAGCAAAATAAAGTTCTGAACCGGTTCGAACCAGACAAAAGTTACGGGTTATATCGTTCCTTTCTGTTCCTTTTTAAACCTCTGACATTGTCACTTTTTAACATTTAGCTCGACATGAAATGACTTCACCAGTGCGGATAGAGCAGCTAGCTATGTAGCGGGCAAGCTACCGGTTGAACGTTGCAACCTGGACTCATACACTAGACGTAACATAGTAAACGTAAATCCGGGATACTCCAATTGTTATGTTTGGTATGGTGGATAGGTGGGTGTACAATACTAACATCTAGCAACCCAAAGGTTGTTAGTTCAAATCTCATCACAGACAGTTTTAGATAATTAGCAACTTTTCAACTACTTAATAATTGTTTGCTACTTTGAAACTACTTAGCATGTTAGCTAACCCTTCCCCTAACCCCAACCTTAACCCTTCTAGCTAACCCTCCCCCTAACCCTAACACTTTAACCTAACTCCTAAGCTTAACCCTAACCTTAACCCACACCCCTAACCCTAACCCCTAGCCTAGCTAATGTTAGCCAGCTAGCTAATGTTAGCTAACATTAGCACCTAGCTAGAATTTGTAACATATTATATATTTTGCAAATTCGTAACATATAGTATGTTCTGTAAATTCGTAACATTTAGTATGTTTTGTAAATTCGTAACACATAATACGAATTGTCGTACGAAATGTATGATGGACATCAACAAATTAATACATACCTTAAAACATTTTACTTATAATACTACATTCAGATTTACGTACAGAATAATAAGAAATGCTCTGAGACCAGGTTGCACAGACAAGTGTAGGGCGCGAGATGCAATTTACATTTTGCTGGTGGGGAGAGCGCGAGAGAGGGTAGAGAAGGAGGCTTGGCTTGAAGCGCTGGGCCTCTTGTTATGACATGCATTATCTGAAATAGGCCCACAGAATTATACCTACGGAAGAGAGGCTTCTTTGAAGGAACTTTGAATGTCTTTGAACTTCAGAGAGTTGGCTTAACATTAGACCAGGTCCTACAGGGGGAATGTACAGGTATGGATGGGAAATAGTTTATAGGTCCTGCAGGGGGAATGTACAGGTATGGATGGGGAACTGTTTCCCATCCATACCTGTACATTCCCCCTCCGGGACGTATAAAATGGCCTTCACCTGCAGCAGCAATGATACATCATCCTCAGGCCGGTGATGCTTCTCGGGTAAATAAACTGATCAGGAAGGCTAGCTCTGTCCTGGGGATGAGCCTTGACACTCTAGAGGAGGTGGCGGAGAGAAGGATCTTGGCCAAACTGCTGGCCATCATGGACAACGTCACCCACCCTCTGCATGCCATGGTTATGATGCAGAGGAGCACTTTCAGTCACAGACTGATCCCACCACAGTGTGCCAGAGAGCGCTACAGGAGGTCCTTCCTGCCGGCAGCTATTAGACTATATAATGCCTCACCGGGGTGCCGTGCCGTCGGCAACATAGACCTGGAACTGTTGGGGTGTTAGGACCTAGTTTAACAATTATGCATCTATCTGTGAGTAACTCTGGTCTGTAATCACTCATTTACTCAGGACTTATTTATTCATTCAGGTCTGTATACTCATTACGTAGTCATTCACTCAGGAATGCATATTAGTATCCTGTCAGTTGCACCTTTTCTCATTGCTTTTAGTATATCGAATGTGCAATACGTGCATTTATCTGTAATTAAACCCTGCGCACTAAGGACTGTATTTTAAGGGAATTATTATTATTACACTAAATTATATCATACACACATTTAGCTATTTAAGTATCTCTTCCTGTCATTTACCTGTACAGTTGATGTAACCATGCAATATTCACTTACCTGTAAATGTAACTGTATATTTACCTGTACAGTTAATTTAACCATGCAAAATATTACCTGTTCATACAACCAGTCTGTCTATTAAGTAAACTAATTTTACCCTCACTCATATCATACGCACTTTTAGCTATAGTTAACCATGCACCATCCACCAATGTATAGTGTACATATTCAGCCATTCACTCATACTATGCAATGTCTTTTTATAGCTTCTTGTATTTCTATACCTTTTCATACTGCCGCTCTATGTATCATGTATCGTGTATCTGTCTCTTGTGTACTTTCGTTCTGGCATTTTGCACCTGCCCTGTGTTTTTGTTGTAGCTGCTTGACAAATAAATTTCCCCTCGGGGATCAATAAAGTATCTATCTATCTATCTATCTATCTATCTATCTATCTATCTATCTATCTATCTATCTATCTATCTATCTATCTATCTATCTATCTATCTATCTATCTATCTATCTATCTATCTATCTATCTATCTATCTATCTATCTATCTATCTATCTATCTATCTATCTATCTATCTATCTATCTATCCATCTATCTATCTATCTATCTATCTATCTATCTGTAATGGACTGGACTAGACAGAATAGGGTTAACACTGTCATCTGCTGGTCATGTGGTGGTACTGTACTGAGCCAGTAGAACGTCATACCAGTCGCTACCACCAGAGATGGAAGTGGAAGCGAGACACTCCCATTTTTCCTGGTTCGGTCACGAAATTGGGGAGAAAAAGGGGTGAAAAAATAATATTAATCAACCATGGTGCATGTTGATTCCCTGGTGCATGTTGATTCCCTGGTGCATGTTGATTCCATGGTGCATGTTGATTCCCTGGTGCATGATGATTCCCTGGTGCATGTTGATTCCATGGTGCATGTTGATTCCATGGTGCATGTTGATTCCCTGGTGCATGATGATTCCCTGGTGCATGTTGATTCCCTGGTGCATGTTGATTCCCTGGTGCATGTTGATTCCATGGTGCATGTTGATTCCATGGTGCATGTTGATTTCCTGGTGCATGTTGATTCCATGGTGCATGTTGATTCCCTGGTGCATGTTGATTCCATGGTGCATGTTGATTCCCTGGTGCATGTTGATTCCATGGTGCATGTTGATTCCCTGGTGCATGTTGATTCCCTGGTGCATGTTGATTCCATGGTGCATGTTGATTCCCTGGTGCATGATGATTCCATGGTGCATGTTGATTCCATGGTGCATGTTGATTCCCTGGTGCATGATGATTCCATGGTGCATGTTGATTCCCTGGTACATGTTGATTCCATGGTGCATGTTGATTCCCTGGTGCATGTTGATTCCCTGGTGCATGTTGATTCCATGGTGCATGTTGATTCCATGGTGCATGTTGATTCCCTGGTGCATGTTGATTCCATGGTGCATGATGATTCCATGGTGCATGTTGATTCCCTGGTGCATGTTGATTCCATGGTGCATGTTGATTCCCTGGTGCATGTTGATTCCCTGGTGCATGTTGATTCCATGGTGCATGTTGATTCCATGGTGCATGTTGATTCCCTGGTGCATGATGATTCCATGGTGCATGTTGATTCCATGGTGCATGTTGATTCCCTGGTGCATGATGATTCCATGGTGCATGTTGATTCCCTGGTGCATGTTGATTCCATGGTGCATGTTGATTCCATGGTGCATGATGATTCCCTGGTGCATGTTGATTCCCTGGTGCATGTTGATTCCATGGTGCATGATGATTCCCTGGTGCATGTTGATTCCCTGGTGCATGTTGATTCCCTGGTGCATGTTGATTCCATGGTGCATGATGATTCCATGGTGCATGATGATTCCATGGTGCATGATGATAATGGTGATTATAATGGTTTATTATAATGGTTGATTATAATGTTGATTATAATGGCGATTATAATGGTTTATTATAATGGTGATTATAATGGTGATTATAATGGTTGATTATAATGGTTGATTAAAATGGTTGATTATAATGGTGATTATAATGTTTGATTATAATGGTGATTATAATGGTGATTATAATGGTTGATTATAATGGTTCATTATAATGGCGATTATAATGGTTCATTATAATGTTGATTATAATGGCGATTATAATGGTTTATTATAATGGTGATTATAATGGTGATTATAATGGTTGATTATAATGGTTGATAATAATGGTTGATTATAATGGTGATTATAATGGTTGATTATAATGGTTGATTATAATGGTTGATTATAATGGTTGATTATAATGGTTTGTTATAATATAATGGTTGATTATAATGGTTGATTATAATGGTTGATAATAATGGTTGATTATAATGGTGGATTATAATGGTTGATTATAATGGTGATTATAATGGTTTGTTATAATATAATGGTTGATTATAATGGTTGATTATAATGGTGATTATAATGGTTTGTTATAATATAATGGTTGATTATAATGGTTGATTATAATGGTTGATTATAATGGTTTGTTATAATATAATGGTTTGTTATAATGGTTGATTATAATGGTTTATTATAATATAATGGTTTGTTATAATGGTTGATTATAATGGTTGATTATAATGGTTTGTTATAATGGTTGATTATAATGGTTGATTATAATGGTTGATTATAATGGTTGATTATAATGGTGGATTATAACGGTTGATTATAATGGTTGATTATAATGGTTGATTATAATGGTGGATTATAATGGTTGATTATAATGGTTGATTATAATGGTTTGTTATAATGGTAATTATAATGGTTGATTATAATGGTTGATTATAATGATTGATTATAATGGTGGATTATAATGGTTGATTATAATGGTTGATTATAATGGTTGATTATAATGGTGGATTATAATGGTTGATTATAATGGTTGATTATAATGGTTGATTATAATGGTGGATTAAAATGGTTTGTTATAATGGTTGATTATAATGGTTGATTATAATGGTTTGTTATAATGGTTGATTATAATGGTTTGTTATAATGGTTGATTATAATGGTGATTATAATGGTTGATTATAATGGTTGATTATAATGGTTGATTATATTCTTGGGCACTGGGACGATGCAGGATGTTTTCCACAGCACATGGACCCTTTCTAGGCTCAGGCTAAGGTTGAAAAGACGCTGGAGTATTCCACACAGTTGGTCAGCACAGACCCTCAGCACCCTTGGGCTGATGCCATCAGGGCCCGCCGCTTTCCACTGATGTAGTCTCTCCAGCTCCCTCTTCACTTGGTTGGTGGTGAAAGCCAGCCCAGGTGGGGAGGTGGGGGGAAGGGGGGTGTTGAGGATCAGTCCAGGGGGAGCAGGGGCGGAGGTGGGGTCACTGATTGTCTCAGCAGAGGTGTTGTGAGCAAAGTGGAGGTGGGACAGCCGTGAGGGTGTGTGGTCTGGGGAGCTGGAGGGGAGGTGGACAGGGCCAGTATCAAACCTGTTAAAAAATTGGTTCAGCTCATTGGCTCTGTCCTGGGTCCCCTCCGTCTGCCCACTGTTTGACTTTTTGAAGCCAGTGATATTTCTCATACCCTTCCACACCTCTCTCACCTGGCTCTGCCTCAGCTTGTCCTCCATCTTCTCCTTATACCCCCTCTTCCCCTCAGCAATCCGCAACTTCAGCTCCCTCTGGACGCATTTCAATTTGTCCTTGTCCCCCTCCTTGAAGGCCCTCTTCTTCTCATTCAGCAGGGCCTTCAGGCCGCTGGTGACCCAGGGTTTATTATTTGGAAAACAGCGTACCTTCCTGGTGGGTACAGTGTTGTCTACACAAAAATGTATATAGTCCGTTATGCAGTCTGTAAGTTCCTCGATGTCCTCCCCATGAGCCTCACAGAGCACATCCCAGTCTGTTGTTTCAAAGCAGTCCTGTAGGGCCTCATTCGTCTCCGGGGACCATCTCCTAATGGTCCTAGTGGTCGCAGGCTGCTGTTGGACCATAGGCCTGTAGAGTGGGGTGAGGTGGACAAGGTTGTGGTCCGATCTATCGAGGGGAGGGAGTGCAGTGGAGTTCTATGCATCCTTCGCATTAGCATATAACAAGTCCAGAGTTTTATTATTCCTGGTTGGGCACTTCACAAACTGTTTGAATGTGGGCAGTGTTGAAGAGAGAGATGCATGGTTAAAACCCCCCGTAATGGCAAAGAAGGCACTGGGATGCGCTGTCTGTAACCCTGCGATAACAGAGTGGATGACGTCACACGCTGTGTTTGCGTCCGCGGAGGGCGGGATGTAAACAATAACAGCAATGGCCACCTTGAATTCCCTCTGCAAATAGTAGGGTCTCAGGCTAACGGCTAACAGGTTACCTGCATAGTAACAATATCACAAACAGATAGTGTCAATATAAATCAAATAATATACAGTATGGACAAGAACAATATCAGTGATACTGGTGATAGATTGGGTAGTTATATGAATACAATCAGGGGTAAAGTGGCTGAGCAGCAGGATACAATAGTAGCAGCAACGTATGGCGTGTGTGTTAGGAGAGTCATGTGTGTGTTAGGAGAGAGTCATTTGTGTGTTAGGAGAGAGTCATTTGTGTGTTAGGAGAGAGTCATGTGTGTGTTAGGAGAGAGTCATGTGTGTGTTAGGAGAGAGTCATGTGTGTGTTAAGAGAGAGTCATGTGTGTGTTAGGAGAGAGTCATGTGTGTGTTAAGAGAGAGTCATGTGTGAGTTAGGAGAGAGTCGTGTGAGTTAGGAGAGAGTCATGTGTGTGTTACGAGAGAGTCGTGTGTGTTAGGAGAGAGTCATGTGTGTGTTAGGAGAGAATCATGTGTGTGTTAGGAGAGAGTCATGTGTGTGTTAGGAGAGAGTCATGTGTGTGTTAGGAGAGAGTCATGTGTGAGTTAGGAGAGAGTCATGTGTGTGTTACGAGAGAGTCATGTGTGTGTTAGGAGAGAGTCATGTGTGTGTTAAGAGAGAGTCATGTGTGTGTTAAGAGAGAGTCATGTGTGAGTTAGGAGAGAGTCATGTGTGTGTTACGAGAGAGTCATGTGTGTGTTAGGAGAGAGTCATGTGTGTGTTAGGAGAGAGTCATGTGTGTGTTAGGAGAGAGTCATGTGTGTGTTAGGAGAGAGTCATGTGAATAGAGGCACTGCAGATAGTGCTGATGACTGGTCCGTCTGAACCACACATGAAGGTAATCTATATTCAGAGAGCCTGGTTCTGTCCTGCCCTTGACTTTGGTGCAGGTCATGTGATGTCCATAACTCTCTGATCCTCTCAAAAAGATACGCTTGTCTAGCTGTGTCCAGTCTAGGTGGTGCTTGTACAGGCAGACCTGATAGTTGTTCCTCTGGCACTGCCAGCACAGGTCTGTCCTGGGCTTAGTGCTTGAGATGTGGGGCAGCAACTTTCTCCACAGATTCATGAAAGACAGCCTGACTACACGTACTTCTGGAAAATACAGAAATAATTTGAGATCAATAAAAGTAGTGCCAATCATGTTGGAGGTCAATGAAATAATCAAAACGTGTTCCTTATGCTTTACAGATCATCGGTCATCGATTCCTTGTAGAGACGCCACACTGCTGCTTTTGTCACATGGGATGGCAGCAGCTTTCCACCAAAGGGTTGGTGTCCTGGGTGGTGTCCTGGTAATACTATTGTATTATCCAAAGGGTTGGTGTCCTGGGTGGTGTCCTGGTAATACTATTGTATTATCCAAAGTGTTTGTGTCCTGGTAATACTATTGCATTATCCAAAGTGTTTGTGTCCTGGGTGGTGTCCTGGTAATACTATTGTATTATCCAAAGTGTTTGTGTCCTGGGTGGTGTCCTGGTAATACTATTGTATTATCCAAAGTGTTTGTGTCCTGGTAATACTATTGCATTATCCAAAGTGTTTGTGTCCTGGGTGGTGTCCTGGTAATACTATTGTATTATCTAAAGTGTTTGTGTCCTGGGTGGTGTCCTGGTAATACTATTGCATTTTCCTCTGCGTAGTTGTTGATGAAGTTCACCATCCTCATCCTCAGGTGTAACCTGTGGTTGATGGGATTAGACCATTCTCCTTGTCTGACTGGTGGAGGAGAGTCAGGCGTGTTCTACTGATGCTGAAAGACTAATTACAGATATTTTAGCATTATTATACAACATTAGGCTATAACTAGCAATGCGAAATTGCATTCTGAGATATGCCAGCCATCTAACGTCAGCTAGCTAGCTAACATTACACGTTAACATGGGGTCTTTTGTTTAGACATGTAGCTAGCCAACTAGCTAAACAATGAACAAGATACTCTTACACGGATGAATGCTTCACAGCAGACTGCAACCCCTTTCATTAAACAAGACTTTATCGTTTCTGTTTTGTTTGTACAGCTTGCTTGACCCGTTGTGTCACGTCACTCTGGTTCACTGACCGTGTGCAATGCCATAAGAACAATCAGCTCTCTGTCACCAATGCATGGTAGCCCTTACCATGGAATCGTGTTTTATACAACAGACCTCTGTGTTCTCTTTTCCACTCCCTCTGCATTTGCAATCAAACGCCAGAATTCTCTTCATCTCCTTATCATACACTGCTTCTTCCAAACATTCCAATGATTTCAAAACTCAGTCAACTTCTTCCATGACAACAACACTGTTGATCACCGTTTCTTCTCCATCACTGTCATCAGAAGACTCTTCTATGTCTTCTTCAATGAAAATGTTTTTACCTAAATCAGGGATTTCCTGGTCGCCTGATTCATCTTCAGAGTCAGAGTCAGAGCGAGTCAGAATCAGAGTCAGCACGGTACCGTCGTCCTCCAGAATGTAGTCCATCACAACTTTTTCCCACTGACCTAAATTCTAAACTATATTCATGGCAGCAATGTTATTGAGTACAGTAGCAACATATTTGCAGTTCTCCATGGTTAACGTTTTATCTTTAGAATGAACTGCAGTAGAAAGGAGTATCTTATAGACACTAGATGCTACACCGCAGACCAATCTGAAACTCATGTCTCGGCATGTCCAGCCCACTCATTATCTCAGCCAATCATTACTAGCAGGAAGGTTCCTGTCTATTTCTGTGGCTAAACCAACTAGGCTCGTAATTTAACAACTTTATTCATATTTACAGATGGCATACAAGTTTGGTATTAAGGCACATGAAAGTTCACATGTTCGAGAAGGCATTTCTGCCAAAAATGCATTAAAACAAATGTTTACGTTCAAATGGCTCTCCTGTGAAGTTGTGACTTGCGACATATGCCTAGTTTCCTGAATCGGGTCACATTTTAGAGAATTTGTCAGTATGTCTGTCACGAGGATTTCTATCCCAATGTTCTAAATGAACTTTTTAGCTCTATCTGTATCCTGAAGGTTGTAAATTCTTCAGTTTGCTTAAATAATACAGAGAGAGTTCCAGCATTGCAAAATGGTCAGTCTTTATTCATAGAGAGCTCTGCCGAAAGACAAGACACAAAACACTTTTATAAAATCCAGTCAGCAAAGTCTCCACCCTGTTTTATGGCCTGCAAATTCTCAGGATCTGCCTTCAAAGACCCTCTTCATGTTATCTCAGTTGCTAATGTTTACCCACACCTCGAAGACCAGGCCCCAATCCTGATGGATGGGGCCCTGTGAACTTTTATGGCCGCATAATCTCCTGCAGGTCTAACAGCTTTCACAAATGGTCTTGTCTCCTTCATTGTCTTAACCACATCCTGACTCCTCTACCAAATGGTAACATTCTAACCTGGTCTGAACATTGTCTATGTTTCCACATTCTTAGAATCATAATCTTGTAATTCTAATACATCTCACACATTACAACGTTTCAGGGTGAAACATCTTAGTCATTAACATTAAACATACAAATTCCTTTATCAATCCACCCTTTGACTAAATTTTCACACTGATCATTACACATCCATCCTCATAGGATTCCTAAATGTCATACAAAATCAAACTTAATCCAAACAAAACCAATACATGTATTTATATTCCAAACTCATCAACTACTGTTCTAGGCCTATTCAGTCATAACTCTTCTGGTTAGGATCTTCGTCATGACCTTCATATAAAGAAACAGTCTTTTATAAGCATTAAGATTATCTCATTCAACACTGGCTCCTTGGAATGGAAAGGATCTCAATCATCTACTAGGCTTGGAGGAGTATCTTCATCATTCCACTAAATGTATACAACATCTGTTAGCCTGAACAAAATTCCATTTCCCCTCCCAGTTACACTCTTTATTCAAGATTTTCACATTAGATCTAAGAAATGTTTCATTCAATCTGTAGTCGTCTGGATTGAATCGATCATCCGTGTCCTCCTCGTCCACCACTGCTGGTGAATTGTATTCCTCCTTCCACTGATTAGAATCTGGAACTGGTCCATGTCTCACCATCTGCTTGGACGCCTAAACTTTCCAACCCTCGGACACAGGGAACAAAACAACAACCACATAATACAAGCATACACATACAGGCAATAGCTGCCCCCAAAATTGTGGCTACTATGGTTTTCCATTTACCAAATATTTCATCGAACCATCCTGTCACATATGTATTCACTCCTGAGTTCTCAGCCCATCCTTCACTTAGAGCTGTCAATCCTGCAAAAGCTCTGGTGTCTTTAGGAATAAATTTACAACAACTGCCCCCCACCATTCTGCATACTCCACCCATTTCTGCCAGCAACATATCTAGAGCCAACCTATTTCTCCAGGTCATGAGCGAGGTGGCGGATAATTGGTTTGAGATCCTCTTCACTGCATCCTTACTCCCCTTTACGAATCATTGCTGATTGATCCAATCCACATGTTTATTGAACGTCACCCACCAAAAGAACGTTGTCCTGAAACCTTCACCTACTTGATTCATAGCTTCATATTCATCAGGGACTCCCCTAGGAATTCCAATCGCATCAATCCAAATAGGGCTATTCTCCTCCTTGGCACAACCCCTCCTACGCCTGATTAAACCTTTCCTTGGTTTCTGGTAACTAATTCTAACTGGCTGAACCAATAGGACGGGGTGCAGGTACCTACCCACCCTTTTTATAGTGTCTGCCTTATACGTCCTTTACTGGTACACGCCCATCACACATCTGTTACCAGGCTGTAAGGTTTAGTAGTTTCTCCTGTGCCTCTGAACTCAGATCAGTAACATTAACTACTGACTTACTCCATTAAAATCACCCAAATCTCTACTGTCATTCTATAACACTCCCCTGGAGTCAGAGTGAACTGGGGTGGGTTAGCAGCCTCTTTCAATCTCGCCAACCCCATCCCTGTACAGTTTTCACCTCTGTTTTGCTCAGTTAATTTGGTGCTATTTACGTCTATACAGGTATCCTAACCATAGTCATCCGCGCAAGCCCCATACTTGTATAATATCTTCTTGGCTCACTGCCTTCACTTAATATTTTCCCCAAGTATGTTTAAACTGTAGGCCAAAGGTAACTAGCAGTAGGTCCTGTACAGAGGCATAATGCATAAGTATGAACACCTTTCTCTCGATTACATACTCCCACTTAATGGAGAGGTTATCAATATTTATTTTGAAAACCACATCCTGCCTCTCTCTGGCCACTATGTTATAATACTCACTTCCAGTGGAATCCTTATCCTGAGTCATCTGTCTTTTAATTATTCCCATGGTAGAGTTTCATTTTTATTTTTGGTGAGTGGTGGATCTGGATGTATCAAAATTAAGACTGATGCAGCTCAGGGTCCCCCATATTCCCAAGAACCGCCAACCCTCTCCTGTCCTTAGTCAGTCTGCTGAGTTCCACCCCATACTCACACCTCTAGGAACACACTACAGTGATGATAGGTCGGGGTAGGGAATCTTCGTTAAGGAGGTAACCCCCGGACCCTATTGGTACTCGGTTCTGCTCCTTAACTCTGTATGTGTTCAGCAGTGTTTGTATGTGTTTCTTACCTCCTTGCAGTGGGCAACGTGGACCCAGGTCGCTCTCTTTCTGAACATATCTAAATGGCAAATAGGCAGTTTCCAACAAGACCTGGTAGGGCCTTCCCAACAGGGCTGCTTCCAGTCTTTCCTTTTCAATCATTGGACCCGCACCCAATCACCTGGTTGGATAGAGTGGGTCACTCTCTCCTTCAGTTCACCTGTAGGTCACAAAATCTTTGACATACGGGTGTGATTAGCAAACAATCTTCTCATGTATTCAGCCAGAGTCTTCTCAGTGTCTATCTCTGCCTACTCTGGTCCTCCTAACTCTCTTCAGAGGAAGATAACCCATCTCTGTCTGCCGTTACTCTAATGGTCATTAACACTATAGGTACTCATCTTACTAAGTTTCTTCCAGTACTTATATAGGTCTTCCTTAGTCTACTTTTTATTGTTCCATTCATGCGTTTAATTAAACCTGCCGATTGCGGATGACATGAACAATATTTCTTCCTGGTAATATCTAACTTCTATCATAGTCAATCACCATTTCTTTCCTTCACCCCTTGTAAGTCCTATGATCATTACTTTGTGCATATATAACACATCTGGAACAATTTTTTTTTTTTTTTTAAGTAATTTGTTTTTCCATATGCTACAATCATACTTCCTAATTGTTTTAAGTCATTAATTCTAATTACATATTTCCCCTGTTGATAAATGGCTCCGCCCATATATCACAATTACTACATATCTAAACAAAGACTTTGGTAATATCGGTAAATTACCCTGATGCCAAATATCATTTCAGAGGATTGTCCCTCCCTATTTCCATATTTCTAATTCTCTCTGTGTGAAGAGCAGAATGTAGCACCCAGGCTCTACAGTAATTAAAACTCATCATCTGTTTATAAATATTGGTACTCCCAAAATCATATTTTTTCTAGAGGGGTTCAGAGTACGCCCTTCTCAAGGTATAGTATGTCTCAAATACACAACATCAGTTTGCTACAATTGTAGTTTCCTTTTGCTCACTTTATGGCCTTGTTCTGCCATATACTTTAACAACTACAGTTTCCTATCCACATCCTACACCAGTAGGGTTTGCCACTAGAATATCATCTACCTAAATCAAAATGTCTGTTTCCTTTGAGGCTCTAATTTTACTAGATTATTAGTGATAGCTTGTAAAAAATCCATACAGCCTTACTAAAACCCCTTATATATGGCAATTTCTTCCCCTAAAAGGTAAACCCAAACCACCCTTGGTTAGCGGGATGTACAGGTATGCTAAAAAACCATTTAGCCAAATTCATCATAGTTAGCTAAATATTTTCCCATCTCACTTGACTATTCAGGGTGTATAAATCTGATACACCTAGAGCTCTATCACACTCTGATTCACTAAAAAATGTAACTATGCTTAGCTTGATCCTATTTTTCATTCTGCTTGTGATGGATCGCATATCTTTTAACTTCTACCAATTGTGCAGTCCCCCATACTCCCACCAATGTTTTCTTAACAGCGTCTAATCATTACAGGTCTCATTCCAGTGAGGAATACTATCTTTAACTGCTCTCTGTCCATGGTTTATACACATCTAATGTGGGCACTGCCCCATCTATGCCTGCTAATGGATTAGTTAGGCTATCAATGGGCACTGGTTTGAGGGAGACCTCCTGTTACCTCCAACTCCCTTGCCTCCCTGTCTCACCAATATATCCTTTAAAATTTCAGTGAGACCTATCTCTACATCTGTCTCATCCCCCTCTCCCCCCCTGAGCTCCCTCAGTTTCCCTCTGATTAGGATAGGGGGTTGGGGTCCCTCACAACTACTACTTCTTCATCTGGATTCTCCCTCCATGCCCAATCTACTAATGATGATATAATTTCAATCCAGAATCATCTATGGGTGGCCGTGGGTTCTGACTTCAACTGTTCTTTCTTACTCTCAGACTTCATAAAATATTACTTTTAATACAATCTATAATTAACCTTCAAATCTACCTTCACCAAAATTACTCCTTTAATCAATCCTTCATCAACAAATCCTTAGGACTATAACTTAGAAGGTATGGCTTCCAGCTCACTCTCTCTGTCATTAGTCAGGTCCCACTTCTAAGTTTCTCTCTCCAATTCAAATCTCATCTATATCTGCCAATAAATAGACTATACTAGTCTCCCTCTGGTATTCATTATCAATCTATTATCCATTACCCCTCAGAACCTCCATTCCTCTGAGGTATCTTTCCACTAGGGATATGTGTAAACTCAACTTTTCACCTATATAATCTCCAATTCTGTGGTCCCAACTCCTTCTACTTGCTGACATTTACAAATAGCTAACTCCTCTGGTAGGAGTACAGTATCCAAAAGATTCAAAATCAACTGAGCATGTTTAATAGTCACCATTCCCCTGTTTATCCACTATGCAGCAAATATGTGTACTATCTGTGTAAATGGTAACTATTTTCCCTTTACCCAAACAACATGCACAAGTAAGAGCCACTATTTCTGTCTGTTATTCAGAATCATTTATAGGTAAGATTCAGCTTCCAAAATGTCTGTCTCTGCTCTGACTTCCTTATCTTCATTCATCAGGTCTCCTAGTTCTTGAGACATCTGATCTGATAGTGGAGAACCAGTTGTTCTCTTGGTCTGCAGGGTACCTAACCTCCCCCCCAGGTCAAATCTTCAGTAAACATTCAGGGTTTATGGATAGACTCCCCACTTATCTCTACAGAACGGAGGGGGCCTCAATAGGCTTGCCTCCTCCTCCCCTCTGTCCAATGTTCAAAATGTCCCTCCATAAAATAATCACATTGTAAACCACTCGGTTTCTCCTGTCCTCCAGTATTTTCCTAATAGCCCATCTAATCTGGAATAACTAGACCAGAATTGTTTCCCTCCTAATAACATCCATGTTATTTCTCTAACATATGGTCTTTCAAACCTCCAAGTATTAACCTCTTTCATTTTTAAGTACTGAACTAATCAGCTATTCCACATTTCCATATAAAATATCTCCATGGTTCTAATATTATCCATATTATTTTACTTAACATCTATTTCCCTATCAACACACTCTCTCAGTATGCAATTACTTAAAAACTATTCCCTTCCAAATTATCATGAGTCATCAACACATTGGATTCTCCATCGTCCTCATTCTCACCACAGACACAACCCATCCCCCACATTTGTTTCCCATCCAGCTCAAACGTTAAAACCGCAGCTCAGGCAAACGCCCTTCATTCAAACGTTTAAGATCCACCAGAATTATAACTCCACCATCCACTAGGTTCGTCCTACATGTATTGTAACCTAAAATGCCAAATCATTTATAATGTCAGTCAATATATATAATACCATCTATTACACACAACCTCGTTTAATGAGGAGTAAAATGTATTTATAGGGAAAGAAAAACCTGCGGTACTACACAGTGCGGTACTAAATGCTTTCCAACTCACCATTCACATACAAACTGAGTAGTCATTTACTTTAAAATGAACTATCTGTTCAATCGGGCCGCATTCAACAGTTTTACGCGCGCTAGCCAACCATGCTACCATGGAAGTAGTCTAGATCATTACTCTAACTTCCCCAAGCAAAGCTCCCCTGGGAATATAGCCAACCTAGACTCCTAAATTCCTATAAACATTTTATCATATTTTACCAAAGTTTATCGCGACGCAGCCTCTCCTTGGTGTCCGTTGTTAGTTAAAGTTAACCTACAGAATATGAAAAAAACAATCCGACACCCAGCCCTTGATCAACATTACTAGCAATATTTATCAACTCAATGAGTTATTCCCACACAGGGACAAACTCTTCGCTTACCTACATCTACACAATGAGTTATTCCCACGCAGACAAACGTTTCGCTTACAGTTCCTCGCAAGACATACAACAATCAACAATCAGAGACAAACGATGCCACGTTTAAATGGCAGGACATGTTGGTTCCTAGCGTTCCACACAATCAGGACAAACTCGTCAGTTTATCGTTCTGTCCTTTCAACATAAAACTACATTATTACAATACCGGTTCACACTGCAGTTACAACACAAATAACACAATTCTACAGCTTAAATTCACAATACCATTAACTTGGATAAACGCTCCCACAGCGGGGTTTCAAGATCAATTTACCTTCTTCGCAGTCTCCACTCTTCACCTGAATAATTATTTTATGACTTTTAGTAGATCACTAGGTCTCACATGTATACGGGTTAAATAATTTATAAAATTATTGTGCCGTTTCTTATGACTTTTGACTGATTAGTATTACTACCTCACATATCAATACTTATTTCCTTCGTCCTCTCATGTTAAATAGGTTACCTCACCTCCTTATTAACCCATTCTGCCTGCTGTTTCCTTATATTATCCCCACAAGTTGTATGTATCTGCACACCTTAGTTTTCAATTACTCCATATTTGACCTCCCATCAAATCCATTTTCCTTCCTCCACTGAGGATCCTAATAATGTTCCTCCTATCCTTAGACTCCAAGTCTCTCATTCCCTGGTTAGTTTCCAGGACCGTTTTTGAGGATTTAATTCCCATGGTAGTAAAAGAGGACACCTCACCTATTAAAGTTCACCCCCGTCCTATGCTTTACTGGAATACTAGCGCGTGGTTTTCTCCAGATAAACGTCTAAAAACGAAAGTTCACTTTCTTTCTGTATTCCTACTGACGATCCCAGATCGCCTCGATACAGAGTAGTTACTTTCCTCCTGTATTCCTACTGACGATCCCAGATCGCCTCGATACAGAGTAGTTACTTTCCTCCTGTATTCCTACTGACGATCCCAGATCGCCTCGATACAGAGTAGTTACTTTCCTCCTGTATTCCTACTGACGATCCCAGATCGCCTCGATACAGAGTAGTTACTTTCCTCCTGTATTCCTACTGACGATCCCAGATCGCCTCGATACAGAGTAGTTTATATTGGTAATGGCCTCAATCTACCTGGAGTCTTTTCGGACACCGTTCCGTTTTGGCTCCAAACCCAATTCCTATCTTCCAATTGCATAGAATACTTCGTTGCCTTTAAAACTTTTCTCCACACAAAATTCTAAAGATAGGTCACCAGGATGGACAGCCCCTAGTGGATATGGAATAGTTTAACACCTAGATCACATTAAAACCCTTATTATTCCTATCATTTAATGCAATCATACAGGTATTATTCCCCCAAATCCATATGAATAAAAATCACTGACCGTATCCTTGCAGCTGGGACTCGTCACTGTTTGACTGTCGCGTCCAGTTTTCCACCGGCCTGAAATAACCCTCAATTTCAGAGGTCAGGTCTTTGTTCTTACGGATATAAAATCCGCCCGTGCACGGTTTCGGTGTGTCCCTGGCACGACAGCAACAAGTATGGAGAATCCGCTCGAAGGACCAAATTGTCACGAGGATTTCTATCCCAATGTTCTAAATGAACTTTTTAGCTCTATCTGTATCCTGAAGGTTGTAAATTCTTCAGTTTGCTTAAATAATACAGAGAGAGTTCCAGCATTGCAAAATGGTCAGTCTTTATTCATAGAGAGCTCTGCCGAAAGACAAGACACAAAACACTTTTATAAAATCCAGTCAGCAAAGTCTCCACCCTGTTTTATGGCCTGCAAATTCTCAGGATCTGCCTTCAAAGACCCTCTTCATGTTATCTCAGTTGCTAATGTTTACCCACACCTCGAAGACCAGGCCCCAATCCTGATGGATGGGGCCCTGTGAACTTTTATGGCCGCATAATCTCCTGCAGGTCTAACAGCTTTCACAAATGGTCTTGTCTCCTTCATTGTCTTAACCACATCCTGACTCCTCTACCAAATGGTAACATTCTAACCTGGTCTGAACATTGTCTATGTTTCCACATTCTTAGAATCATAATCTTGTAATTCTAATACATCTCACACATTACAACGTTTCAGGGTGAAACATCTTAGTCATTAACATTAAACATACAAATTCCTTTATCAATGTCCAACCAGCCACACAACCGCAGACCACGTGTAACCACGCCAGCCCAGAACCTATCGGCATAACCTGAAAGGCCACTCAGCAAGGAAGAAGCCACTGCTCCAAAACCGCCATGAAAAAGCCAGACTACGGTTTAGATAGATAGATAGATAGATAGATAGATAGATAGATAGATAGATAGATAGATAGATAGATAGATAGATAGATAGATAGATAGATAGATAGATAGATAGATAGATAGATAGATAGATAGATAGATAGATAGATAGATAGATAGATAGATAGATAGATAGATAGATAGATAGATAGATAGATAGATAGATAGATAGATAGATAGATAGATAGATAGATAGATAGATAGATAGATAGATAGATACTTTATTGATCCCAGAGGGGAAAATTTCTTTGCAACTGCTCATGGGGACAAAGATCAAACTTTTTGGAGAAATGTCTTCTGGTCTGATGAAACAAAAATAGAACTGTTCGGCCATAATGACCATCGTTATGTTTGGAGGAAAAAGGGGGAAGCTTGCAAGCTGAAGAACACCATCCCAACCGTGAAGCACAGGGGTGGCAGCATCATGTTGTGGGGGTGCTTTGCTGCTGGAGAGACTGGTGCACTTCACAAAATAGATGGCATCATGAGGAAGGAAAATTATGTGGATATATTGAAGCAACATCTCAAGACATCAATCAGGAAGTTAAAGCTTGGTCGCAAATGGTTCTTCCAAATGGACAATGACCCCAAGCATACTTCCAAAGTTGTGGCAAAATGTCTTAAGGACAACAAAGTCAAGGTATTGGAGTGGCCATCACAAAGCCCTGACCTCAATCCTATAGAAAATTTGTGGGCAGAACTGAAAAAGCGTGTGCGAGCAAGGAGGCCTACAAACCTGACTCCGTTACACCAGTTCTGTCAGGAGGAATGGGCCAAAATTCACACAACTTATTGTGGGAAGCTTGTGGAAGGCTACCCGAAACGTTTGACCCAAGTTAAACAATTTAAAGGCAATGCTACCAAATACTAATTGAGTGTATGTAAACTTCTGACCCACTGGGAATGTGATGAAAGAAATAAAAGCTGAAATAAATCATTCTCTCTACTATTATTCTGACATTTCACATTCTTAAAATAAAGTGGTGATCCTAACTGACCTAAGACAGGGAATTTTTACTAGGATTAAACGTTAGGAAATGTGAAAAACTGAGTTTAAATGTATTTGGCTAAGGTGTATGTAAACTTCTGACTTCAACTGTATGTGTACATATGTAATGTGCTGTTATTTTGGCCAGGTCTCTCTTGCAAAAGAGATTATTAATCTCAATGACACTAACCTGGTTAAATAAAGGTTAAATATATATTTTTTAAAGTAGACAAACACTGTAATCAAATAAATAACCAGCGCATCCAGTGTCGGGAATGGGGAGGGTGGAGGGAGGAGTTAGAGTTAGGGTAATGGTATTTGCTGGCTACTAGAGGGGTGAGTTTGTCTACAATTATAGCTGCCAAAAAATGTGTCCACTATATAGTGGCAAGAAAAAGTAAGTGAACCCTTTGGAATTACCTGGATTTCTCCATAAATTGGTCATAAAATTTCATTTGATCTTCATCTAAGTCACAACAATAGACAAACAGTCTGCTTAAACTAATAACACACAAATTATTTACTTTTCTTGTCTATATTGAATACATCATCTAAACTTTCCCCTAGGACCAGGTTTGTAGAACAACCCTAGTCCACACTAGGTGGCAGTATGTGCCATATCTTAGAAGAGGTTTACCGTTTTTTAATATTTAATTTAACCTTTATTTAACTAGGCAAGTCAGTTAAGAACAAATTCTTATTTACAATGACGGCCTACCAAAAGGCAAAATACCTCCTGCGGGGACGGGGGCTGGGATTAAAAATATAAATAAATAATTAAAAATAAATAAACCATAAATATGGGACAAAACACGCATCACGACAAGAGAGACAACACAACACTACCTAAAAAATACCTAAGACAACAACATAGTAAGGCAGCAACAATGTTTGAGTTAAAAATAAGAAGTTAAAAAATGTACTGTCGTGGAAATTATCTAAATCCGTGATAAAGTCGTGGTAAAGTAATTTATTGAGGTGAATGAGACAGTGATTCTTTTTTTTAAATGACCATGTTCAGCCCTATTTAACGTTCATAGTAAAATGTAGACAATAAACATAATCGAATCTGCTACTCTGAAAACGGAAGCTGCTGGTTGCGTGGTTGATAATTTAGCCATTTGACGTTTCAGAGCACCGCTTTCGCACCACTAGCTAGCTATTCGTACAGCGGACTACTCGTCCACTCATGCTCTGGGCCCTATGTTAAAGTATTTGACAATCGCCTCCAGATTATTTATCCGAAACACCGTGCCCATCTCGTCGACGGGTAACTACAACATAATCTGTCGGTTTTACAGAAGAATGGATCGAGCAGTGGTAAGATGTGTCCCGTGGGAATCCAAACTCACTATTTCCTTCGTCCTTGATGGGAACAACAGACACATGCTCAGGAACCAGACCGAGGAGCTAGGCAAAGCACTGGCACGGATCGCTAACAGTATCATCAAGGGCCAGGGCAAAGCTAAGAAATCCAAGAAAAACAAAGGCGCGCCCACAGATGCCCAGGATCCCGCTGCCGCGGTGAGGTTGTACTACAACGGAGACTTAGTGGCAGAGGATGCTATAAACTCCGATGCCTGGCAGGATGGGGCAGTTTTACACGTGGGTGACCGTAAGTACACAGTGGAGAGGAACCCTCCCACATTCACCACGGCAGAGCTGCCTGCTTCTCTCCTGGCCGGATTCCCCGTGTGCCCGAAGCTCAAGGTAGAATTCGGGGATTTGAAAGACTGTCGGTTCAAATGGTTCAAGGAGAGCAATTCGGGTGCAGGTGATGAGGAGTGTCGAGGAGAGAATGGTTGGACCGAGGCAGGGCGCGAACAGGTGTTCATCCCCTCAAATATGGACATTGGCTCCAAGCTTAAACTGACATGCACGCCCGGAGACGGCAAAAGGTGTGGGATGGACAAGGAGTTAGTAACCATCGGTACAGTCGAGGCAGGGCCTGGTACCTGTACCTTTGACAACAGACACATGTACACCAACAAGGTGACAGATGACACCACCATCAGAGTAGTGTCATACAACATCTTAGCTGACGTTTACGCACAAACAGACCTCTCCAAAACCATCCTGTACCCTTATTGTACCCCCTATGCGTTGGAACTGGACTACAGACAGAGTCTGATAAAAAAAGAACTGTCCGGCTATAACGCTGACATCATCTGCCTTCAGGAGGTGGATAAGAACGTGTTCGCCAACAGTCTGTCTCCTGCCCTGGACGCGTTCGGCTTCGACGGGGTCTTCAGGATTAAGGAGAAGCAGCACGAAGGCTTGGCCACCTACTACAGGAGGTCAAAGTTTAAACTGCTCAGTCAACACGACATAATGCTGAGTGAAGCACTGACGTCAGACCCTGTCCATAAAGAACTGTTGGACAGAGTGAACAGCAACCCTGCCTTGAAGGAGAAGGTGGTGCAGAGATCTACCACACTACAGGTAAAGTAATATGGTGTGTGTTGCTCTCTCTCCTCAGTTTGGCTCTGCTTGGCTAAAACATTATGTGATCCTCTAGGTAAGTGTCCTTCACTGTCTGAACGATCCTTCCAAGAAGATCTGTGTTGCCAACACCCACCTCTACTGGCATCCCAAAGGTAGTGTTATTATATCAGCAGTACGTTACTACACTTAGCCCTAGTTACAGCTTAGTTTATAACAGGAGCCCTGAGTTGTTCCTCATCAAGTAACATGGTTAGGTAAAACTCTGGGCCTTAGCTATGCAACACAACATGACCTATTTGACACTACTGAGCCCAGTAGTGGTTACACATCCACCATAGTTGCTGGAACCATTTTAATTAGTTTTATTTATTTAACCTTTATTTAACTAGGCAAGGAATTCTTATCCATGCTGAAAACTAAATATCCAAGCCAGCCTATCACGGTTTGAGTTGCTGGAACCATGCTTATAACATATTACATTGTTATAACAGTTCTATATCCTCACCACAGGTGGGAATGTGCGTC
This sequence comes from Thymallus thymallus, assembly GCA_023634145.1. Taxonomy (NCBI): domain Eukaryota; kingdom Metazoa; phylum Chordata; class Actinopteri; order Salmoniformes; family Salmonidae; genus Thymallus; species Thymallus thymallus. The sequence goes on from CM042410.1 coordinate 2,003,468, forward strand.
TGGTCCAGATGTCAGTAGCTCTGAAACAGCTGCAGCAGGTGATCACCCAGAGTTACCCCGACGCCTCGCTCCTCTTCTCCGGAGACTTCAACAGCACCCCGTCCTCAGGGGTCTTCCAGCTGGTGAGCCAGGGGGCTCTGCCCAGCACCCACCCAGACTGGAGCTCCAACGGGCCGGACGAGCTCTGCCCCATGGAGGTCTCCAACCCCTTCCAGATGAGTAGTGCCTGCGGGGAGCCGGCCTACACTAACTACGTTGGGGGCTTCCACGGCTGCCTGGACTATATCTTCATAGACCCACGGGTGCTGCAGGTAGAACAGATGATCCCTCTGCCCAGCCACCAGGAGATCACTACCTGTCAGGCCCTCCCCAGTGTCTCACACCCCTCTGACCACATAGCACTGGTCTGTGACCTCAGGTGGAAGTGAAGCAAAGCTATCGCCCCTGTATACAGTGGTCTGTGCCTGAACAATCATGCCGGTACCAGGGTCTGACTGGTACTGTTTCTCAACCATGAGTGTCCCAATAAAATCTCCTTTCTCCTGGAGTGTAAACTTGTTCACTACTTCCCACAAATATAAAAGCATGGGATAAGTGGAGGGAGGGGCTAGTGGGAGTTTCTACCATATTTCTGATACCTTTTAAATCAGTGAAGTGAACAAGTGCACACTACAGGACCCCTACAGTGTGATTCTAGACCATGTCTGTATAGCAGGGCTCCTACAGTGTGATTCTAGACCATGTCTGTATAGCAGGGCTCCTACAGTGTGATTCTAGACCATGTCTGTATAGCAGGGCTCCTACTGTGTGATTCTAGACCATGTCTGTATAGCAGGGCTCCTACAGTGTGATTCTAGACCATGTCTGTATAGCAGGGCTCCTACAGTGTGATTCTAGACCATGTCTGTATAGCAGGGCTCCTACAGTGTGATTCTAGACCATGTCTGTATAGCAGGGCTCCTACAGTGTGATTCTAGACCATGTCTGTATAGCAGGGCTCCTACAGTGTGATTCTAGACCATGTCTGTATAGCAGGGCTCCTACTGTGTGATTTAGTCAGGGTTCTGACCAACTAGTAAATCTCTTGTTTAAATTAAAATGATCACTCTGGGAACTGATATAGCAGTGAGCAGCCTCCCTGAGACCAGGGCCCATATTCATAAAGCATCTAAGAGTAGGAGTGCTGATCTAGGATCTGTTTTCCCTTTTAGAGCATAATAAATGATTATATATGGACAGGGGGGAGCTGATCCTGGATCAGTAGTCCAACTCTGAGATGCTTTCTGAATAAGAAACATTCATCTAGTCATTTCAATAAACAATGGGATGTGAAGGATCAGTTTATTACGTGTGCTGAGTAATATAATGGTTTGTTCTTCATTATATCCTCCAACCAACAAGTTGATTCGTGTATGACAGTTATTTATCATACAGATAGGACCTCATCCCTTTTATTCGTGTAATTTAATTGAATAAAGACAAGTCTTACTCTCCATCACACAAACACTTGTTTTGTTGCTTCTGAGTCAGTTCCATCTGCACTGTGATCGTGTGTACACACAAAGAAAACCGCTGCAGATAGATTTACACATTACTTTATTGCTTACATTCATTCAGTGATACAAAAATATACTTTTCATTCTACAATAAATTAAATAAAACAGTACTTTTCATTCTACAATAAATTAAATAAAACAGTACTTTTCATTCTACAATAAATTAAATAAAACAGTACTTTTCATTCTACAATAAATTAAATAAAACAGTACTTTTCATTCTACAATAAATTAAATAAAACAGTACTTTTCATTCTACAATAAATTAAATAAAACAGTACTTTTCATTCTACAATAAATTAAATAAAACAGTACTTTTCATTCTACAATAAATTAAATAAAAAACAGTACTTTTCATTCTACAATAAATTAAATAAAACAGTACTTTTCATTCTACAATAAATTAAATAAAACAGTACTTTTCATTCTACAATAAATTAAATAAAACAGTACTTTTCATTCTACAATAAATTAAATAAAAAACAGTACTTTTCATTCTACAATAAATTAAATAAAACAGTACTTTTCATTCTACAATAAATTAAATAAAACAGTACTTTTCATTCTACAATAAATTAAATAAAACAGTACTTTTCATTCTACAATATCACAGTGTAATACATTAGAGGGCATTATCAACCAAATGTATTTATAAAGCCCTTTTTACATCAGATGTCACAAAGTGCTATACAGAAACCCAGCCTAAAACCCCAAACAGCAAGCAATGCAGATGTAGAAGCACGGTGGCTGGAAAAACTCCCTAGAAAGGCAAAACATAGGAAGAAACCTAGAGAGGAACCAGGCTCTGAGGGGTGGCTGTGCCGGGTGGAGATTATAACAATTTATGGACATTAAGGCCAGTTATTTCTCCAAGATGTTCAAATGTTCATAGATGACCAGCAGGGTTAAATAATAATAAAAGTAGTTGTGGAGGTTGCAACAGGTAAATACATCAGGAGTGAATGTCACTTGGTTTTTCAGTGCAATAAAGCGAGAGAGAGATGAAAACAGCAGGTCTGGGACAAGGTGGCACGTCCAATGAACAGTTCAGGGTTCCATAACCGCAGGCAGAGGAGTTGAAACCGGTGCAGCAGCACGACCAGGTGGACTGGGGACAGCTAGGAGTCATCAGGACAGGTGGTCCTGAAGCATGGTCCTCCGGGTAGGCTCAGGTCCTCCGGGAGAGGAGGTAGAGTGGGAGAGAGAGAGAATTAGAGGGAGCATACTTAAATTCACACAAGACACTGGATAATAACATCAGATTTAACAAACTGACCCTAGCCCCCCGGCACATAGACTATTGCAGCATAGATACTGGAGGCTGAGACAGGGGGGGTCAGGAGACACTGTGGCCCCCTCCGACAATACCCAGACAATACCCCCGGACAGGGCCAAACCAGGCAGGATATAACCTCACATACTCTGCCAAGCACAGCCCCTACACCAATAGAGGGATATCAACAACCACCAACTTACTACCCTGAGACAAGGCTGAGTATAGTCCACAAAAGATCCCCTCCACTGCACAAGCCAGAGGGGGCAACAAACCGGACAGGAAGTGACACACCCCTCCTAGGAATGGCATGGAAAGCACCAGTAAGCCAGTGACTCAGCCCCCGTAATAGGGTCAGAGGCAGAGAATCCCAATGGAGAGACGGGAACCGGCCATGCAGAGACAGCAAGGGTGGTTCGTCACTCCAGAGCCTTGCCGTTCACCCTTGCACCCCTGGGCCAGACTACACTCAATCATAGGACCTACTGAAGAGATGAGTCTTCAGTAAAGACTTAAAGGTTGAGACGGAGTCTGCGTCTCTCACATGGATAGGCAGACCATTCCATAAAAATGGAGCTCTATAGGAGAAAGCCCTTCCTCCACCTGTTTGCTTAGAGATTCTAGGGACAATAATGAGGCCTGCGTCTTGTGACCGGAGCGTACGTGTAGGTATGTACGGCAGGACCAAATCTGAGAGATAAGTAGGAGCAAGCCCATGTAATACTTTGTAGGTTAGCAGTAAAACCTTGAAATCAGCCCTAGCCTTAACAGGAAGCCAGTGTAGAGAGGATAGCACAGGAGTAATATGATCAAATCTTTTGGTTCTAGTCAGGATTCTAGCAGCCGTGTTTAGCACTAATTGAAGTTTATTTAGTGCTTTATCCAGGTAGCCGGAGAGTAGAGCATTGCAGTAATCTAATCTAGAAGTGACAAAAGCATGGATTAGCTTTTCTGCATCATTTTTGGACAAAAAATGTCTGATTTTTGCAATGTTACGAAGATGGAAAAAAGCTATCCTTGAAATATTCTTGATATGTTCATTAAAAGAGAGATCAGGGTTCAAAGTAATGCCAAGGTCCTTCACAGTTTTTTGGGAGACGACTGTACAACCATCAAGATTAATTGTCAGATCCAAAAGCAGATCTCTTTGTTTCTTGGGCCATCCACTTCCTTATGTCAGCAACACAGGCTTCCAGGGCAGGCAATTTTGGTGCATCACCATGTTTCATCGAAATGTACAGCTGTGTGTTGTCCGCATAGCAATGGAAGTTAACATTATGTTTCCGAATGACATCACCAAGAGGTAAAATATATAGTGAATATATTGTGGCCCTAAAACGGAACCTTGAGGAACACCGAAACTTACAATTGATTTGTCAGAGGACAAACCATCCACGGAGACAAACTGATATCTCTCCGACAGATAAGATCTAAACCAGGCAAGAACTTGTCCGTGTAGACCAATTAAGGTTTCCAATCTCTCCAAAAGAATATGATGGTCGATGGTGTCAAAAACAGCACTAAGGTCTAAGAGCACGAGGACAGATGCAGAGCCTTGGTCTGACGCCATTAAAAGGTTGTTTACCACTTTCACAAGTGCAGTCTCAGTGCTATGATAGGTTCTAAAATCAGACTGAAGTGTTTCGTATACATTATTTGTCTTCAGGAAGGCAGTGAGTTGATGCGCAACAGCTTTTTCTAAGATTTTTGAGAGGAATGGGAGATTCGATATAGGCCGATAGTTTTTTACATTTTCTGGGTCAAGGCTTGGCTTTTTCAAGAGCGGCTTTATTACTGCCACTTTTAGAGAGTTTGGTACACATCCGGTGGAGAGGGAGCCATTTATTATGTTCAGCATAGGAGGGCCGAGCACAGGAAGTAGCCCTTTCAGTAGTTTAGTTGAAGTCCAGTATGCAGGTTGAAGGTTTAGAGGCCATGACAATTTTCATGAATGTGTCAAGAGATATAGGATTAAAAACTTGAGTGTCTCCATTGATCCGAGGTCCTGGCAGTTCTGTCAGACTCAGGACAGCTGAGCTTTGGGGAAATACACAGATTCAAAGAGGAGTCTGTAATTTGCTTTCTAATGATAATGATCTTTTCGTTGAAGAAGTTCATGAATTCATCACTGCTGAAGTGAAAGGCATCCTCTCTTGGGGAATGCTGCTTTTTAGTTAGCTTTGCAACAGTATCAAATAGAAATGTAGGATTATTCTTATTCTCCTCAATTAGGTTGGAAAAATAGGATGATGGAGCAGCAGTGAGGACTCTTCCATATTGCACTGTACTTTCTTTCCAAGCTAGTAGGAAGACCATTTCTGTTCCAGTTTTCTGCAAGCTTGCTTCAGAGCTCGGGTATTTTCTGTGTACCAGGGAGCTAGTTTCTTTTGGCAAATGTTTTTTGTTTTTAGGGGTGCGACTACATCTAGGGTATTACGCAAGGTTAAATTTAGATCCTCAGTTTGATCATTAACTGATTTTTGTACTCCGACGTCCTTGGGTAGGTGGAGGGAGTCTGGAAGAGCATCTAGGAATCTTTGGGTTGTCAGAGAATTTATAGCCCGGCTTTTGATGATCCTTGGTTGGGATCTAAGCAGATTATTTGTTGCGATTGCAAACAAAATAAAATGGTGGTCCGATAGTCCAGGATTATGAGGAAAAACATTTAGATCCACAATATGTATTCCACGGGACAGAACTAGATCCAGGGTATGACTGTGGCAATGAGTAGTTTCGGAGATATGTTGGTCAAAACCCACTGATGGCGCCGAAAGCCTTTTGTAGTGGATCTGTGGACTTTTCCATGTGAATGTTAAAGTCACCAAAAATGAGAATATTATCTGCCATGACGACAAGGTCTGATAGGAATTCAGAGAACTCAGTAAGGAACTCTGTATAAGGCCCAGGAGGCCTGTAAATAGTAGCTATAAAAAGTGATTGAGTAGGCTGCTTAGATTCCATGACTAGAAGCTCAAAAGATGAAAACGCTGTCCTTTTTTGGGGGGTAAATTGAAATTTGCTATCGTAAATGTTAGCAACACCTCCGCCTTTGCGGGATGCGCGGGGGACATGGTCACTAGTGTAACCAGGAGGAGAGGCCTCGTTTAACACAGTAAATTCATCAGGCTTAAGCCATGTTTCAGTCAGGCCAATCACATCAAGATTATGGTCAGTGATTAGTTCATTGACTATAACTGCCTTGGAAGTGAGGGATCTAACATTAAGTAACCCTATTTTAAGAAGTGAGATATCACAACCTCTTTCAATAATGACAGGAATGGAGGAGGTCTTTATTCCAGTGAGATTACTAAGGCGAACACCGCCATGTTTAGGTTTGCGCAACCTAGATCGAGGCACAGACACGGTCTCAATGGGGGTAACTGAGCTGACTACACTGACTATGTTAGTGTCAGACTCCACTAAACTGGCAGGCTGGCTAACAGCCTGCTGCCTGGCCTGCACCCTATCTCATAGTGGAGCTAGAGGAGTTAGAGCCTCGTCTATGTTCATAGATAAAATGAGAGCACCCCTCCAGCTAGGATGGAGTCCGTCACTCCTCAGCAGGCCAGGCTTGGTCCTGTTCGTGGGTGAGTCCCAGAAAGAGGGCCAATTGTCTACAAATTCTATCCTTTGGGAGGGGCAGAAAACAGTTTTCAACCAGCGATTTGGTTATGAGACTCTGCTGTAGAGCTCATCACTTCCCCTAACTGGGAGGGGGCCAGAGACTATTACTCGATGCCGACACATCTTTCTAGCTAATTTACACACTGAAGCTATGTTGCGCTTGGTGACCTCTAACTGTTTCATCCTAACATCGTTGGTGTCGACGTGGATAACAATATATACTCTCTACACTCACCAGATGTTGTTTTAGCCAGCACCATCTTCAGATGAGCCTTTACGTCGGTACCCTGCTCCCTGGTAAACACTGTATGATCCTGCATGATTCTTATTAAGTCTAATATTGCAGGTAATGGAGTCGCCAATGGCTAGGGTTTTCAATTAGTCAGAGCTAATGGTGGGAGGCTTCGGTGGCTCAGACCCCGTAACGGGTGGAGGAGAGACCTGAGAAGCCTCTGGCTCCGACTCGTTGCTTAATGGGGAGAACCGGTTGAAAGTTTCTGTCGGCTGACTGATCGACCGGTTGAACATGCCGACTGCATTTCTTTCCAGAAGCCCTGAGAAAACAGTCTGGCTGCGGGGACTGTGGAGGGGATTTATACTACTATCTGTACTTACTGGTGGGGACTGTGGAGGGGATTTATACTACTATCTGTACTTACTGGTGGGGACTGTGGAGGGGATTTATACTACTATCTGTACTTACTGGTGGGGACTGTGGAGGGGATTTATACTACTATCTGTACTTACTGGTGGGGACTGTGGAGGGGATTTATACTACTATCTGTACTTACTGGTGGGGACTGTGGAGGGGATTTATACTACTATCTGTACTTACTGGTGGGGACTGTGGAGGGGATTTATACTACTATCTGTACTTACTGGTGGGGACTGTGGAGGGGATTTATACTACTATCTGTACTTACTGGTGGGGACTGTGGAGGGGATTTATACTACTATCTGTACTTACTGGTGGGGACTGTGGAGGGGATTTATACTACTATCTGTACTTACTGGTGGGGACTGTGGAGGGGATTTATACTACTATCTGTACTTACTGGTGGGGACTGTGGAGGGGATTTATACTACTATCTGTACTTACTGGTGGGGACTGTGGAGGGGATTTATACTACTATCTGTACTTACTGGTGGGGACTGTGGAGGGGATTTATACTACTATCTGTACTTACTGGTGGGGACTGTGGAGGGGATTTATACTACTATCTGTACTTACTGGTGGGGACTGTGGAGGGGATTTATACTACTATCTGTACTTACTGGTGGGGACTGTGGAGGGGATTTATACTACTATCTGTACTTACTGGTGTGGACTGTGGAGGGGATTTATACTACTATCTGTACTTACTGGTGTGGACTGTGGAGGGGATTTATACTACTATCTGTACTTACTGGTGGGGACTGTGGAGGGGATTTATACTACTATCTGTACTTACTGGTGGGGACTGTGGAGGGGATTTATACTACTATCTGTACTTACTGGTGGGGACTGTGGAGGGGATTTATACTACTATCTGTACTTACTGGTGGGGACTGTGGAGGGGATTTATACTACTATCTGTACTTACTGGTGGGGACTGTGGAGGGGATTTATACTACTATCTGTACTTACTGGTGGGGACTGTGGAGGGGATTTATACTACTATCTGTACTTACTGGTGGGGACTGTGGAGGGGATTTATACTACTATCTGTACTTACTGGTGGGGACTGTGGAGGGGATTTATACTACTATCTGTACTTACTGGAGGGGACTGTGGAGGGGATTTATACTACTATCTGTACTTACTGGTGGGGACTGTGGAGGGGATTTATACTAGTATCTGTACTTACTGGTGGGGACTGTGGAGGGGATTTATACTACTATCTGTACTTACTGGTGGGGACTGTGGAGGGGATTTATACTACTATCTGTACTTACTGGTGGGGACTGTGGAGGGGATTTATACTACTATCTGTACTTACTGGTGGGGACTGTGGAGGGGATTTATACTACTATCTGTACTTACTGGTGGGGACTGTGGAGGGGATTTATACTACTATCTGTACTTACTGGTGGGGACTGTGGAGGGGATTTATACTACTATCTGTACTTACTGGAGGGGACTGTGGAGGGGATTTATACTACTATCTGTACTTACTGGTGGGGACTGTGGAGGGGATTTATACTAGTATCTGTACTTACTGGTGGGGACTGTGGAGGGGATTTATACTACTATCTGTACTTACTGGTGGGGACTGTGGAGGGGATTTATACTACTATCTGTACTTACTGGTGGGGACTGTGGAGGGGATTTATACTACTATCTGTACTTACTGGTGGGGACTGTGGAGGGGATTTATACTACTATCTGTACTTACTGGTGGGGACTGTGGAGGGGATTTATACTACTATCTGTACTTACTGGTGGGGACTGTGGAGGGGATTTATACTACTATCTGTACTTACTGGTGGGGACTGTGGAGGGGATTTATACTACTATCTGTACTTACTGGTGGGGACTGTGGAGGGGATTTATACTAGTAACTGTACTTACTGGTGGGGACTGTGGAGGGGATTTATACTACTATCTGTACTTACTGGTGGGGACTGTGGAGGGGATTTATACTACTATCTGTACTTACTGGTGGGGACTGTGGAGGGGATTTATACTAGTAACTGTACTTACTGGTGGGGACTGTGGAGGGGATTTATACTACTATCTGTACTTACTGGTGGGGACTGTGGAGGGGATTTATACTACTATCTGTACTTACTGGTGGGGACTGTGGAGGGGATTTATACTAGTAACTGTACTTACTGGTGGGGACTGTGGAGGGGATTTATACTACTATCTGTACTTACTGGAGGGGACTGTGGAGGGGATTTATACTACTATCTGTACTTACTGGTGGGGACTGTGGAGGGGATTTATACTACTATCTGTACTTACTGGTGGGGACTGTGGAGGGGATTTATACTAGTATCTGTACTTACTGGTGGGGACTGTGGAGGGGATTTATACTACTATCTGTACTTACTGGTGGGGACTGTGGAGGGGATTTATACTACTATCTGTACTTACTGGAGGGGACTGTGGAGGGGATTTATACTACTATCTGTACTTACTGGTGGGGACTGTGGAGGGGATTTATACTACTATCTGTACTTACTGGTGGGGACTGTGGAGGGGATTTATACTACTATCTGTACTTACTGGTGTGGACTGTGGAGGGGATTTATACTAGTAACTGTACTTACTGGTGGGGACTGTGGAGGGGATTTATACTAGTAACTGTACTTACTGGTGGGGACTGTGGAGGGGATTTATACTACTATCTGTACTTACTGGTGGGGACTGTGGAGGGGATTTATACTACTATCTGTACTTACTGGTGGGGACTGTGGAGGGGATTTATACTAGTAACTGTACTTACTGGTGGGGACTGTGGAGGGGATTTATACTACTATCTGTACTTACTGGTGGGGACTGTGGAGGGGATTTATACTACTATCTGTACTTACTGGTGGGGACTGTGGAGGGGATTTATACTAGTAACTGTACTTACTGGTGGGGACTGTGGAGGGGATTTATACTACTATCTGTACTTACTGGAGGGGACTGTGGAGGGGATTTATACTACTATCTGTACTTACTGGTGGGGACTGTGGAGGGGATTTATACTACTATCTGTACTTACTGGTGGGGACTGTGGAGGGGATTTATACTAGTATCTGTACTTACTGGTGGGGACTGTGGAGGGGATTTATACTACTATCTGTACTTACTGGAGGGGACTGTGGAGGGGATTTATACTACTATCTGTACTTACTGGTGGGGACTGTGGAGGGGATTTATACTAATATCTGTACTTACTGGTGGGGACTGTGGAGGGGATTTATACTAGTAACTGTACTTACTGGTGGGGACTGTGGAGGGGATTTATACTACTATCTGTACTTACTGGAGGGGACTGTGGAGGGGATTTATACTACTATCTGTACTTACTGGAGGGGACTGTGGAGGGGATTTATACTACTATCTGTACTTACTGGTGGGGACTGTGGAGGGGATTTATACTAGTATCTGTACTTACTGGTGGGGACTGTGGAGGGGATTTATACTACTATCTGTACTTACTGGTGGGGACTGTGGAGGGGATTTATACTACTATCTGTACTTACTGGAGGGGACTGTGGAGGGGATTTATACTACTATCTGTACTTACTGGTGGGGACTGTGGAGGGGATTTATACTAGTATCTGTACTTACTGGTGGGGACTGTGGAGGGGATTTATACTACTATCTGTACTTACTGGTGGGGACTGTGGAGGGGATTTATACTACTATCTGTACTTACTGGTGGGGACTGTGGAGGGGATTTATACTAGTAACTGTACTTACTGGTGGGGACTGTGGAGGGGATTTATACTACTATCTGTACTTACTGGTGGGGACTGTGGAGGGGATTTATACTACTATCTGTACTTACTGGTGGGGACTGTGGAGGGGATTTATACTACTATCTGTACTTACTGGTGTGGACTGTGGAGGGGATTTATACTACTATCTGTACTTACTGGTGGGGACTGTGGAGGGGATTTATACTACTATCTGTACTTACTGGTGTGGACTGTGGAGGGGATTTATACTACTATCTGTACTTACTGGTGGGGACTGTGGAGGGGATTTATACTACTATCTGTACTTACTGGTGGGGACTGTGGAGGGGATTTATACTACTATCTGTACTTACTGGTGGGGACTGTGGAGGGGATTTATACTACTATCTGTACTTACTGGTGTGGACTGTGGAGGGGATTTATACTACTATCTGTACTTACTGGTGGGGACTGTGGAGGGGATTTATACTACTATCTGTACTTACTGGTGGGGACTGTGGAGGGGATTTATACTACTATCTGTACTTACTGGTGGGGACTGTGGAGGGGATTTATACTACTATCTGTACTTACTGGTGGGGACTGTGGAGGGGATTTATACTACTATCTGTACTTACTGGTGGGGACTGTGGAGGGGATTTATACTACTATCTGTACTTACTGGTGGGGACTGTGGAGGGGATTTATACTACTATCTGTACTTACTGGTGGGGACAGTGGAGGGGATTTATACTACTATCTGTACTTACTGGTGGGGACTGTGGAGGGGATTTATACTACTATCTGTACTTACTGGTGGGGACTGTGGAGGGGATTTATACTACTATCTGTACTTACTGGTGTGGACTGTGGAGGGGATTTATACTACTATCTGTACTTACTGGTGGGGACTGTGGAGGGGATTTATACTACTATCTGTACTTACTGGTGGGGACTGTGGAGGGGATTTATACTACTATCTGTACTTACTGGTGGGGACTGTGGAGGGGATTTATACTACTATCTGTACTTACTGCTGGGGACTGTGGAGGGGATTTATACTACTATCTGTACTTACTGGTGGGGACTGTGGAGGGGATTTATACTACTATCTGTACTTACTGGTGGGGACTGTGGAGGGGATTTATACTACTATCTGTACTTACTGGTGGGGACTGTGGAGGGGATTTATACTACTATCTGTACTTACTGCTGGGGACTGTGGAGGGGATTTATACTAGTAACTGTACTTACTGGTGGGGACTGTGGAGGGGATTTATACTACTATCTGTACTTACTGGTGGGGACTGTGGAGGGGATTTATACTACTATCTGTACTTACTGGTGGGGACTGTGGAGGGGATTTATACTACTATCTGTACTTACTGGTGGCACAGACGCAATTTCATCCTTTCCTACACTTAAATTGCCCTTGCCTAACGATGGCGTCTGAAGCTGGGCTTGCAGCGAGGCTATCCTCACCATAAAGGGTGATAGTTTTCCTGTATGTTATGAATACAGTGACTGCAGTTAACGTCAGATGACATAGTGTTAATAATGTTACTACTTAGCTTCGGCTGATGGAAGTCCTGTAGAACCAAGTCCAGATAAAGAGTCGGCTGGTGGAAGTGCTGTAGAACCAAGTCCAGATAAAGAGTCGGCTGGTGGAAGTGCTGTAGAACCAAGTCCAGATAAAGAGTCTGGGATAAATTAAAATTGATTTAAACGGTTTATAAAAACGTAAAACTTGGCAGGTAGCCAAGAAGTAACAAACAGCAGCACAGAGACAAACGATACACTCAAAACAGAAATGACGTCAGGGATGACATAGAATACAATAATAAAGTAATGTATGTGTAATATAAGAAACAGACTTGCCTAGTTAAATAAAGGTTCAACTCAGGAAGGCACTTCTGGTTGGGTCGGTTAATGTGCTGTAGAAAACTGTAGACTAAGGAAGAAGGAAGGAAGGAAGAAGCCTCTGCTTTCAAAAAAGAATGTCAAGACAACTGCCTTTTGCCAGACAACAGCTGGGTAAAGTCAGTTCTGTCTTGATATTCTTTTTTGAAAGCAGAGGCTTCTTCCTTCCTGACCTCCCATGTAGGCCAAGGTTGTGCAGACTCTTTCTGACAGTGTCTACTATACTGTATGTTAGTCTACAGTTTTCTACAGCACATTAACCGACCCAACCAGAAGTGCCTTCCTGAGTTGAACCTTTATTTAACTAGGCAAGTCTGTTTCTTACAGTCTCTTTCTGACAGTGTATCCATGCAATTCGACATTGATTGTGTCAAGAGAGGCCTGTAGATCCTTGATGTTACCCCAGGGTTCTTAGAGACTTCTATGAGGATCTTTCGGTCAGCTCTTGGGCTGACTTTGGTGGGACGACCTGTCCTAGGTAGTTTGGTGGGACGACCTGTCCTAGGTAGTTTGGTGGGACGACCTGTCCTAGGTAGTTTGGTGGGACGACCTGTCCTAGGTAGTTTGCCAGTGGTCTGGAATTTTCGTTGGACAGTGGAATGATGTTCTTCAAATTGCTTGGAAATGGATTAGCACCTGCTGCTACAAATTGCCAATCAGACTCCACACCTATTTGCAACACTTGAACCAGGTGCCTTGAAAGCTGCTCATCTGAAACTCATTGCTAACCAGCCACCACACCTGTCCTCACTCTCCATAAATCACCACTGCTACCCTTCATTAACCTGACCAAACTAACATTCCTCCTCTTTGTTCTGCAGTGCATGTCGTGTTACTATCATTATCAAGTGGTGCGTCCCTTCTCCACCTTCTATCTAGTATCTCTAAGATTCTTCCAAGGATATTCTGGGAAGGCTTGCCATCACCAAAGCAGCCTAATTACCATGGCCTGGTGACGATGTCTACTTGAAACTCCATGCCAAGCTCTACAGAGTCCACCCCTGGATCCTTCATCTGCAGCCCTCTGCTTCATCCATTCTCAGCTCTTGAATCTTTCATCTGCAGCCCTCATCTTCATCCATTCTCCGCTCTTGAATCCTTCATCTGCAGCCCTCATCTTCATCCATTCTCCGCTCTTGAATCCTTCATCTGCAGCCCTCAGCTTCATCCATTCTCCGCTCTTGAATCCTTCATCTGCAGCCCTCATCTTCATCCATTCTCCGCTCTTGAATCCTTCATCTGCAGCCCTCATCTTCATCCATTCTCCTCTCTTGAATCCTTCATCTGCAGCCCTCATCTTCATCCATTCTCCGCTCTTGAATCCTTCATCTGCAGCCCTCATCTTCATCCATTCTCCGCTCTTGAATCCTTCATCTGCAGCCCTCATCTTCATCCATTCTCCGCTCTTGAATCCTTCATCTGCAGCCCTCATCTTCATCCATTCTCCGCTCTTGAATCCTTCATCTGCAGCCCTCATCTTCATCCGGTCCATTCTCATTCCTCTCTTCAATCCTCATTCTCACATCCATTCAATTTTAAAGAAATGTCCCCCTCAGGGATCAATAAAGTATCTATCTATCTATCTATCTATCTATCTATCTATCTATCTATCTATCTATCTATCTATCTATCTATCTATCTATCTATCTATCCTCAAGAAATATTGTAAACCCACTTAAATGTCTGGTCCTTAAACTCTTGAAATGCCTTAAAGACAGATAATGTCTAGGAAAATTCCTTTAAAAAGGAATGTGCCCTAAATTGAATCTTGGCCTGTGCTTGACCTTTGATTCAACATGGGGTGTTATCATTAGTGCACACCGTAGCAAAATGTTTCAATTTGCCAAATTCAGATCGGTCCCTCCCAGTTCCTTTATGGTTGGTTCCTATTGAATGCACTAATGTGTTACTACAGTAGAGGGCAGCACTAAACACTAACATCTTGTCTAGCACCAGCCCACACGTAGACATTTCTCAACTAGCTGTCTTAAGATGAATGCATTGTCGCTCTGGTAAATGACTAACATTTTAAATGTTTAAAGGATGTCACATTGCTTGCTTAGCAAGTTCCACTTCCTGTCTAGCTAATTCTTGAAGCGCTGGTCAGAGAGCCAGTCCATCAGACCTGAACCCGACCCTGCACTCTGCCTCACAACATGACCGCCCTCCTGAAGCATCGTACAGTAACCATTTACGCCACCTTAAAGCTAGCTATTCAGCAGAGTAGGTGGAGACACTTTACTCTGAGGAGTGAGTTTCACAGATCCCCATCTGCTACAAACTCCCATCCAACAATTTTCCAGTCATACTTACAGGGGTCCTGAGCAGAAGTGTCCCGTCCCAGTTTATCTGTGACGTCACTGACAGATATGGCTTTGGGTAGGTCATGTTTATTGGCGAACACCAGCAGAGCTGCGTCTCTCAGTTGGTCCTCCTGGAGCTGTGTGGGGATCATTAACAGGGAACGCAAACACTCACAGTACTGGTCTGAATTTTCCAACCTCTGTTGGGGGTTAGGGCTAGGAACAAATATACATCTCTATGTTCCTGGGGTTAGGGCTAGGAACAAATATACATCTCTATGTTCCTGGGGTTAGGGCTAGGAACAAATATACATCTCTATGTTCCTGGGGTTAGGACTAGGAACAAATATACATCTCTATGTTCCTGGGGTTAGGACTAGGAACAAATATACATCTCTATGTTCCTGGGGTTAGGGCTAGGAACAAATATACATCTCTATGTTCCTGGGGTTAGGGCTAGGAACAAATATACATCTCTATGTTCCTGGGGTTAGGGCTAGGAACAAATATACATCTCTATGTTCCTGGGGTTAGGACTAGGAACAAATATACATCTCTATGTTCCTGGGGTTAGGGCTAGGAACAAATATACATCTCTATGTTCCTGGGGTTAGGGCTAGGAACAAATATACATCTCTATGTTCCTGGGGCTAGGAACAAATATACATCTCTATGTTCCTGGGGCTAGGAACAAATATACATCTCTATGTTCCTGGGGCTAGGAACAAATATACATCTCTATGTTCCTGGGGCTAGGAACAAATATACATCTCTGTGTTCCTGGGGTTAGGGCTAGGAACAAACAACAAATATACTATACTTGTGTATGGTTTACTCCTTTGTTTTCTGTTATTATTAATTTAACTAGTAAAATAAAAAGGAATGTCACTCTGCCTACCGTCCCATAACGCAGCAACGTGACAAAGAGCCAGCCTTTGCCTTGATGACAGCTTTGCACACTATTGGCATTCCTTCAACCAGCTTCACCTGAAATGCTTTTCCATCAGTCTTGAAGGAGTTCCCACATATGCTGAGCACTTGTTGGCTGCTTTTCCTTCTCTGCGGTCCGACTCATCCCAAACCTTCTACATTTGGTTGAGGTTGGAACCAAAAATCTCAGATTTGGAGTCCAGACCAAAGGACAGATTTCCACCGGTCTAACGTCCATTCTCGTGTTTCTTGGCCCAAGCAAGTCTCTTCTTCTTATTGGTGTCCTTTAGTAGTGGTTTCTTTGCAGCAATTCGACCATGAAGGCCTGATTCACACAGTCTCCTCTGGACAGTTGATGTTGAGATGTGTCTGTTACTTTAACTCTGAAGCATTTATTTGGGCTGCAATCTGAGCCTGGTAACTCTAATGAACTTATCCTCTGCAGCAGAGGGAACTCTGGGTCTTCCATTCCTGTGGCGGTCCTCATGAAGCTGGATGAGAGAATGCCATGAGTGTGCAAAGCTGTCATCAAGGCAAAGGCTGGCTAGTTGAAGAATCTCAAATATATATATTTGTTACACTGTTTTGGTTACTACATGATGTGTTATGTCATAGTTTTGATGTCTTCACTTTTATTCTACAATGTAGAAAATAGTGCAAATAAAGAAAAATCCTTGAATGAGTAATATTCCAAACTTTTGGCCCCCAGTGTAAGTATTCAGACCCTTTATTCAGTACTTTGTTGAAGCACCTTTGGCAATGATTACAGCCGAGTCTTCTTGTATTTGGGGAGTTTCTCCCATTCTCACCATTCTCTCCTCTCTAGCGCTGTCAGGATGGATGGGGAGCGTTGCTGCACAGAAATAAATGTTTAGATACCCTTCCCCAGATCTGTGCCTCGACACAATCCTGTCTCGGAGCCCTACGGACAATTCCTTTGACCTCATGGCTTGGTTTTTACTCTGACATACACTGACAACTGTGAGACCTTATATAGACAGGTGTCTGCCTTTCAAATCATGTCCAATCAATTGAATTTACCACAGATGGACTCCATTCAAGTTGTAGAAACATCTCAAGGATGATCAAGGGAAACAGGAAGCACCTGAGCTCAATTGAGTATCATTTATTTTATACATAAGCCAACATTATGGGGTATTGTGTGTAGATTGCTAAGGATTTTATCAGTTTTAGAATAAGGCTGTAACGTAACAAAATGTGGAAAAAGTCAAGGGCTCTGAATACTTTCCGAAGGCTCTGTACAGTTAGGTGACCAACTCAGTGGCCTTGTGGTTAGTGTCCACCCTGAGATTGGAAGGTTGGGAGTTCGAATGGGTCTCTGCTTGGCACTCAGCATTAAGGAGATAGATTGGGGTTAAGGCCCTGCGATAGACTAACATCCTGTCCAGGGGGTGTACTGCTACATCAAACTACCTCACGCTACAGGAATCAGGAGATAGGATCCTATGAGCCATTCCGGCTCGCACAAGCCAAGGCTACTTAGTAGATAGGTGTCAACTGTCAGGTGACACCAACTGGTACAAGGCACTAGTGACTGTGGCGATATCGCTCTACCCATTTAACACATCACTTTCACTCAGTTTTAGTAATGAACAAGGATGTTGTAAATGCTCTTATATAGAGATAGCAGCCTTGTGGACAAAATCAGATCCTATTTCCTACTTACTACACTGTTATCATTCTATTTCCTACTTACTACACTTATCATTCTATTTCCTACTTACTACACTGTTATCATTCTATTTCCTACTTACTACACTTATCATTCTATTTCCTACTTACTACACTTACCATTCTATTTCCTACTTACTACACTTATCATTCTATTTCCTACTTACTACACTTACCATTCTATTTCCTACTTACTACACTTACCATTCTATTTCCTACTTACTACACTTATCATTCTATTTCCTACTTACTACAGGTATCATTCTATTTCCTACTTACTACACTGTTATCATTCTATTTCCTACTTACTACACTTACCATTCTATTTCCTACTTACTACACTTATCATTCTATTTCCTACTTACTACACTTACCATTCTATTTCCTACTTACTACACTTATCATTCTATTTCCTACTTACTACACTTACCATTCTATTTCCTACTTACTACACTTACCATTCTATTTCCTACTTACTACACTTATCATTCTATTTCCTACTTACTACAGGTATCATTCTATTTCCTACTTACTACACTGTTATCATTCTATTTCCTACTTACTACACTTATCATTCTATTTCCTACTTACTACACTGTTATCATTCTATTTCCTACTTACTACACTTATCATTCTATTTCCTACTTACTACACTTACCATTCTATTTCCTACTTACTACACTTATCATTCTATTTCCTACTTACTACACTGTTATCATTCTATTTCCTACTTACTACACTTATCATTCTATTTCCTACTTACTACACTGTTATCATTCTATTTCCTACTTACTACACTGTTATCATTCTATTTCCTACTTACTACACTGTTATCATTCTATTTCCTACTTACTACACTTATCATTCTATTTCCTACTTACTACACTGTTATCATTCTATTTCCTACTTACTACACTGTTATCATTCTATTTCCTACTTACTACACTGTTATCATTCTATTTCCTACTTACTACACTTACCATTCTATTTCCTACTTACTACACTGTTATCATTCTATTTCCTACTTACTACACTTATCATCCTATTTCCTACTTACTACACTTACCATTCTATTTCCTACTTACTACACTTATCATTCTATTTCCTACTTACTACACTTATCATTCTATTTCCTACTTACTACACTTATCATTCTATTTCCTACTTACTACACTTATCATTCTATTTCCTACTTACTACACTTATCATTCTATTTCCTACTTACTACACTGTTATCATTCTATTTCCTACTTACTACACTTATCATTCTATTTCCTACTTACTACACTTATCATTCTATTTCCTACTTACTACACTTATCATTCTATTTCCTACTTACTACACTTATCATTCTATTTCCTACTTACTACACTTATCATTCTATTTCCTACACTGTTATTATTCGAATTCCTACACTGTTATCATTCTATTTCCTACTTACTACACTTATCATTCTATTTCCTACTTACTACACTTATCATTCTATTTCCTACTTACTACACTTATCATTCTATTTCCTACTTACTACACTTATCATTCTATTTCCTACTTACTACACTTATCATTCTATTTCCTACTTACTACACTTATCATTCTATTTCCTACACTGTTATTATTCGAATTCCTACACTGTTATCATTCTATTTCCTACTTACTACACGTATCATTCTATTTCCTACTTACTACACTGTTATCATTCTATTTCCTACTTACTACACTGTTATCATTCTATTTCCTACTTACTACACTGTTATCATTCTATTTCCTACTTACTACACTGTTATCATTCTATTTCCTACTTACTACACTGTTATCATTCTATTTCCTACTTACTACACTTATCATTCTATTTCCTACTTACTACACTGTTATCATTCTATTTCCTACTTACTACACTGTTATCATTCTATTTCCTACTTACTACACTGTTATCATTCTATTTCCTACTTACTACACTGTTATCATTCTATTTCCTACTTACTACACTGTTATCATTCTATTTCCTACTTACTACACTGTTATCATTCTATTTCCTACTTACTACACTGTTATCATTCTATTTCCTACTTACTACACTGTTATCATTCTATTTCCTACTTACTACACTGTTATCATTCTATTTCCTACTTACTACACTGTTATCATTCTATTTCCTACTTACTACACTGTTATCATTCTATTTCCTACTTACTACACTGTTATCATTCTATTTCCTACTTACTACACTGTTATCATTCTATTTCCTACTTACTACACTGTTATCATTCTATTTCCTACTTACTACACTGTTATCATTCTATTTCCTACTTACTACACTGTTATCATTCTATTTCCTACTTACTACACTGTTATCATTCTATTTCCTACTTACTACACTGTTATCATTCTATTTCCTACTTACTACACTGTTATCATTCTATTTCCTACTTACTACACTGTTATCATTCTATTTCCTACTTACTACACTGTTATCATTCTATTTCCTACTTACTACACTGTTATCATTCTATTTCCTACTTACTACACTGTTATCATTCTATTTCCTACTTACTACACTTATCATTCTACATTGTGTGAAGGTAAGTGTGTGTATATACTGTATGTATTTGACAATACTCCCCTTTAACAAAACAAAAAACTGGGATAAAAATAAAATACCAAACCATTTATTAGTGAGATCCTAGTTGCTCGTTTATTCACATTAAAAATACTTCCTCACTGAAAGCCATTATTATCTGTAAGCATTAATAGTGGTTCCTCAGTAGTTATTATAGAAAGACTTCAATAGTGGTTCCTCAGTAGTTATTATAGAAAGACTTCAATAGTGGTTCCTCAGTAGTTATTATAGAAAGACTTCAATAGTGGTTCCTCAGTAGTTATTATAGAAAGGCTTCAATACAAAAGGATCAAACATGGCAAATGTAAAAATACTGAGTTACTCAAAGCAATATGATCCCTTATTTTAGTTATTTAACATCTAACCAGCTTATTGGAAGATATTACAAATATATAGTATTCCATGTCAGTAATATCTTTATTTAGTAAAATAACCATTGTAATGGTAATATAATGCATATCAAAATAAAATGGGCGATGGCTGGGTATTTAATTTTTTTTACAGCATATGTAACTTTTTAGATTAATGGAATATGAGAATAGCCCTTTATACAAAATGTAAGCTAGTTAAAACAAGTTTAAAAAATATATAAAACCAAGTGTACCAATATTAATTTAACTGAAATGTTCCCTAATAAGACAGTTCCAATGGAATTCTACTGCATTACAACAGTTCCAATGGAATTCTACTGCATTACAACAGTTCCAATGGAATTCTACTGCATTACAACAGTTCCAATGGAATTCTACTGCATTACAACAGTTCCAATGGAATTCTACTGCATTACAACAGTTCCAATGGAATTCTACTGCATTACAACAGTTCCAATGGAATTCTACTGCATTACAACAGTTCCAATGGAATGATGTTCCATGGTGTTTAAAGCAGAACAGAATATGGCAGGTTACTGAGTGAGTGAGCCACTATTGTTGATATCAGCAGAAGTTATTAGCCTACTACACAGTCACAGTTCGATATTTGACCTAAAACAGTCAGTCTTTGGTTCTGTTTTCCTAACCATCATACCTCATTAAGGCACACCCTATGATAAAAGCTGACCAAGAAAAATAATGTGTTCTGTAACATATTCAACAAATCAAATAATATATATATATATATATATATATATATATATATATATATGTGTTTTCAAAATGTAAGACGTCAAACCCATAGCCAGTCCAATGGCTGAAAATCTTTGTTTAGAAAAACATCCTCTGCAGTAATGTTGTTCAGCATAGACGTGTTCAAATGTGTTGGTATCCTTACAGCTCATTGAAATAATGCTTCATTCCTCCTGAACAGTGATTAAATTAAACCTATTTTATAATGTATACCTTTGGTATGTCATAGAATAAAGCAAAGAAGCTGCTTATTCTACCAAGATATTCTAAAATGGCCGGGACACATTTGTTGGAACCCCTTAGAAAATACAATAAATAATTGGATTATAGTGATATTTCAAAGTAATTAGTTGCTTTAATTAGTATCACACGTCTCCAATCTTGTAATCAGTCATTCAGCCTATTTAAATGGAGAAAAGTAGTCACTGTGCTGTTTGGTATCATTGTTGCACCACACTGAACATGGACCAGAGAAAGCAAAGGAGAGAGTTGTCTGAGGAGATCAGAAAGACAATAATAGACCAGCATGGTAAAGGTAAAGGCTACAAGACCATCTCCAAGCAGCTTGATGTTCCTGTGACAACAGTTACAAATATTATTAAGTCTAAGGTCCATGGAACTGTAGCCAACCTCCCTGGACACGGCCGCAAGAGGAAAATCGACCCCAGATTGAACAGAAGAATAGTGTGATAACTGCCAAAGAGATACAAGCTGAACTCCAAGGTGAAGGTATGTCACTTTTTGAGTGAAAGTGGCCTCCATGGAAGAAGACCCAGGAAGACTCCACTTTTGAAAGAAAAACAAGCCAGACTGGAATTTGCTAAAATGCATATTGACAAGCCACAATCCTTCTGGGAGAATGTCCTTTGGACAGATGAGGAGTCCTGATATGAATCCTATCAAACATCTATGGAAAGAGCTGAAACTTGCAGTCTGGAGAAGGCACCCATCAAACCTGAGACAGCTGGAGCAATTTGCTCAGGAAGAGTGGGCCAAACTACCTGTTAACAGGTGCAGAAGTCTCATTGAGAGCTACAGAAAACATTGTATTGCAACAAAATATTAGGTTAAGGGTCCCATCATTTTTGTCCATGCCATTTTCATTTATTTTATTATTTACAACATGTTGAATAAAGAAAATCTGAGGAAAAGTATGATTTCTATTAAATATGGAATAAACAATGGTGGATGTCAAGTACTTTTGTCAGTTTCAAGTTAATTCAGAGAAAATTGTGCATTCTTCATTTTTTGTGGAGGGGTTCCAACAAATTTGACCACGTCTGTACACGTAGATATAATGTTTAACAGTTCAACAGAGGAAGAACAATCTCTCACTAACATCTCATCAGTCCGCTCCTTCCTTACTATTGCATCTCATGGTTGAGCACACCATACATTGAATACGCTCCAAACAAAACTAGTACTCAAAATACAACTCAAAGCACAAAAATGAAAGCGAAGTCTCTTCATTAAAATAACTTGAATACAAACAGTTAAGGTCTGGAAGGCAAAACAAGGTCATGAAGCTAAACAATACAGCATTTACACATTCTAGCCAGGGGACCAGTCTGTTTATTTATTTAACCTTTATTTAACTAAGCAAGTCAGTTAAGAACAAATTCTTATTTACAATGACGGCCTACTGGGGAACAGTTGGTTAACTGCCTTGTTCAGGGGCAGAACGACAGATTTCTACCTTATCAGATCTGGGATTCAATCCAACAACCTTTCGGTTATGAGCCCAACGCTCTAACCACTAGGCTACCTGCCGCCCCTGTTAAGCCAACATTCCACTCCTTATACTCCGTGTCATATGCCAAAGACGAGGAGTGGAATGATAGCTTAACAGACTGGTACCCAGGCTACATCCATAATGATCAGCAAAATGTGTTTCTAACAATACAGTTTGTGTGAACCAAATAGAGGCACTGGCTGGGTCTCAAATAGTAAAGGAATAGGGTGTCATTTGAGACCCAGCCAGTGCCAACTCTGGTTTAGCTAGCCGCTAGAAAGTCCTGGTGTACAAGGACTAGGTTCATATGGGTTGTGGTGGGCCTACACAGATGAATAATGTGGTATGAGGGTTGTGGTGGGCCTACACAGATGAATAATGTGGTATGAGGGTTGTGGCGGGCCTACACAGATGAATAATGTGGTATGAGGGTTGTGGTGGGCCTACACAGATGAATAATGTGGTATGAGGGTTGTGGTGGGCCTACACAGATGAATAATGTGGTATGAGGGTTGTGGTGGGCCTACACAGATGAATAATGTGGTATGAGGGTTGTGGTGGGCCTACACAGATGAATAATGTGGTATGAGGGTTGTGGCGGGCCTACACAGATGAATAATGTGGTATGAGGGTTGTGGTGGGCCTACACAGATGAATAATGTGGTATGAGGGTTGTGGTGGGCCTACACAGATGAATAATGTGGTATGAGGGTTGTGGTGGGCCTACACAGATGAATAATGTGGTATGAGGGTTGTGGTGGGCCTACACAGATGAATAATGTGGTATGAGGGTTGTGGTGGGCCTACACAGATGAATAATGTGGTATGAGGGTTGTGGTGGGCCTACACAGATGAATAATGTGGTATGAGGGTTGTGGTGGGCCTACACAGATGAATAATGTGGTATGAGGGTTGTGGTGGGCCTACACAGATGAATAATGTGGTATGAGGGTTGTGGTGGGCCTACGCAGATGAATAATGTGGTATGTGGGTTGTGGTGGGCCTACGCAGATGAATAATGTGGTATGTGGGTTGTGGTGGGCCTACGCAGATGAATAATGTGGTATGAGGGTTGTGGTGGGCCTACACAGATGAATAATGTGGTATGAGGGTTGTGGTGGGCCTACACAGATGAATAATGTGGTATGAGGGTTGTGGTGGGCCTACACAGGTGAATAATGTGGTATGAGGGTTGTGGTGGGCCTACACAGATGAATAATGTGGTATGAGGGTTGTGGTGGGCCTACACAGATGAATAATGTGGTATGAAGGTTGTGGTGGGCCTACACAGATGAATAATGTGGTATGAGGGTTGTGGTGGGCCTACACAGATGAATAATGTGGTATGAGGGTTGTGGTGGGCCTACACAGATGAATAATGTGGTATGAGGGTTGTGGTGGGCCTACACAGATGAATAATGTGGTATGAGGGTTGTGGTGGGCCTACACAGATGAATAATGTGGTATGAGGGTTGTGGCGGGCCTACACAGATGAATAATGTGGTATGAGGGTTGTGGCGGGCCTACACAGATGAATAATGTGGTATGAGGGTTGTGGCGGGCCTACACAGATGAATAATGTGGTATGAGGGTTGTGGTGGGCCTACACAGATGAATAATGTGGTATGAGGGTTGTGGTGGGCCTACACAGATGAATAATGTGGTATGAAGGTTGTGGTGGGCCTACACAGATGAATAATGTGGTATGAGGGTTGTGGTGGGCCTACACAGATGAATAATGTGGTATGAGGGTTGTGGCGGGCCTACACAGATGAATAATGTGGTATGAGGGTTGTGGCGGGCCTACACAGATGAATAATGTGGTATGAGGGTTGTGGCGGGCCTACACAGATGAATAATGTGGTATGAGGGTTGTGGCGGGCCTACACAGATGAATAATGTGGTATGAGGGTTGTGGCGGGCCTACACAGATGAATAATGTGGTATGAGGGTTGTGGCGGGCCTACACAGATGAATAATGTGGTATGAGGGTTGTGGTGGGCCTACACAGATGAATAATGTGGTATGAGGGTTGTGGTGGGCCTACACAGATGAATAATGTGGTATGAGGGTTGTGGTGGGCCTACACAGATGAATAATGTGGTATGAGGGTTGTGGTGGGCCTACACAGATGAATAATGTGGTATGAGGGTTGTGGTGGGCCTACACAGATGAATAATGTGGTATGAGGGTTGTGGTGGGCCTACACAGATGAATAATGTGGTATGAGGGTTGTGGTGGGCCTACACAGATGAATAATGTGGTATGAGGGTTGTGGTGGGCCTACACAGATGAATAATGTGGTATGAGGGTTGTGGTGGGCCTACACAGATGAATAATGTGGTATGAGGGTTGTGGTGGGCCTACACAGATGAATAATGTGGTATGAGGGTTGTGGTGGGCCTACACAGATGAATAATGTGGTATGAGGGTTGTGGTGGGCCTACACAGATGAATAATGTGGTATGAGGGTTGTGGTGGGCCTACACAGATGAATAATGTGGTATGAGGGTTGTGGTGGGCCTACACAGATGAATAATGTGGTATGAAGGTTGTGGTGGGCCTACACAGATGAATAATGTGGTATGAGGGTTGTGGTGGGCCTACACAGATGAATAATGTGGTATGAGGGTTGTGGTGGGCCTACACAGATGAATAATGTGGTATGAGGGTTGTGGTGGGCCTACACAGATGAATAATGTGGTATGAGGGTTGTGGTGGGCCTACACAGATGAATAATGTGGTATGAGGGTTGTGGTGGGCCTACACAGATGAATAATGTGGTATGAGGGTTGTGGTGGGCCTACACAGATGAATAATGTGGTATGAGGGTTGTGGTGGGCCTACACAGATGAATAATGTGGTATGAGGGTTGTGGTGGGCCTACACAGATGAATAATGTGGTATGAGGGTTGTGGTGGGCCTACACAGATGAATAATGTGGTATGAGGGTTGTGGTGGGCCTACACAGATGAATAATGTGGTATGAGGGTTGTGGTGGGCCTACACAGATGAATAATGTGGTATGAGGGTTGTGGTGGGCCTACACAGATGAATAATGTGGTATGAGGGTTGTGGCGGGCCTACACAGATGAATAATGTGGTATGAGGGTTGTGGCGGGCCTACACAGATGAATAATGTGGTATGAGGGTTGTGGTGGGCCTACACAGATGAATAATGTGGTATGAGGGTTGTGGTGGGCCTACACAGATGAATAATGTGGTATGAGGGTTGTGGTGGGCCTACACAGATGAATAATGTGGTATGAGGGTTGTGGTGGGCCTACACAGATGAATAATGTGGTATGAGGGTTGTGGTGGGCCTACACAGATGAATAATGTGGTATGAGGGTTGTGGTGGGCCTACACAGATGAATAATGTGGTATGAGGGTTGTGGTGGGCCTACACAGATGAATAATGTGGTATGAGGGTTGTGGTGGGCCTACACAGATGAATAATGTGGTATGAGGGTTGTGGTGGGCCTACACAGATGAATAATGTGGTATGAGGGTTGTGGTGGGCCTACACAGATGAATAATGTGGTATGAGGGTTGTGGTGGGCCTGTTGCCCATAGTAACATCATGATGTAGAATAAGCACATCCCAAATGGCACCTTATTCTCTAAATAGAATACAAATTTAGACCAAAAGTAGTGTTCCAATATAAGGACTAGGGTTCCATTTGGGAAGCAGATAAGGTATTTTTCCTTCTGTTCTTCTAATAATGGAAATGATATAAAAGTTAAATCCTCTTGGTCTAAAATAGCAAAAGCACCCTGATATTCTACTCAACACACAGATCAACCTTCAACTGGGTCCTATTCATTAGGGCACAACGTAACAAAACATTTTGCAACGCAAACAACCATTAATTATCCCTTCTTGTTTCAATAAGTTTTGTGCCTCATGAATGGCACCCTGATGTCACCTCTTCAACCAGTTTACAAAACATTAAGAACATCTGCTCTTTCCATGACAGACTGACCAGGTGAAAGATATGGTCCTTTATTGATGTCACTTGTTGAATCCACTTAAATCAGTGTAGATGAATGGGAGGAGTCAGGTTAAAGAAGGATTATTAAGCCTTGTGACAATTGAGACATGGATTGTGTATGTGTGGCATTGAGGGAGAATGGACAAGACAAAATATTGAAGTGCCTTTGAACGGGGTATGATAGTAGGTGCCAGGCGCACCAATTTGTGTGTGTCAAGAACTGCAATGCTGCTGGGTTTTTTCACACTCAACCGTTTCCTGTGTGTATCAAGAATAGTCCACCACCCAAAGGACATCCAGCCAACTTGACACAACTGTGGGAAGCATTGGAGTCAACATGGGTCAGCATCCCTGTGGAACACTTGACACCTTGTAGAGTCCAGGCCCGACGAATTGAGGCTGTTCTGAGGACAAAGGGATGCAACTCAATATTAGGAAGGTGTTCTTAATATTTTGTCCACTCAGTGTAGTGATGCTATACATTACAGCTCTTCATGTCTTCAACATACAGTATATACAGTCGTGGTCAAAAGTTTTGAGAATGATAAGTATTGGTCTCCACAAAGTTTGCTGCCTCAGTGTTGATGATGGCAATTTGCATATACTCCAGAATGTCATGAAGAGTGATCAGATTACTTGCAAAGTCCCTCTTTGCCGTGAAAATGAACTCAATCCCCCAAAAACATTTCCACTGCATTTCATCCCTGCCACAAAAGGACCAGCTGCCATCATGTCAGTGATTGTCTCGTTAACACAGGTGAGAGTGTTGACGAGGACAAAGCTGGAGATCACTCTGTCATGCTGATTGAGTCAGAATAACAGACTGGAAGCTTTAAAAGGAGGGTGGTGCTTGAAATCATTGTTCTTCCTCTGTCAACCATGGTAACCTGCAAGGAAACACGTGCCGTCATCATTGCTTTGCACAAAAAGGGCTTCACAGGCAATGATATTGCTGCTGGTAAGATTGCACCTAAATCAACCATTTATCGGATCATCAAGAACTTCAAGGAGAGAGGTTCAATTGTTGTGAAGAAGGCGTCAGGGCGCCCAAGAAAGTCCAGCAAACGCCAGGACCGTCTCCTAAAGTTGATTCAGCTGCGGGATCGGGGCACCACTAGTGCAGAGCTTGCTCAGGAATGGCAGCAGGCAGGTGTGAGTGCATCTGCATGCACAGTGAGGCGAAGACTTTTGAAGGATGGCCTGGTGTCAAGAAGTGCAGCAAAGAAAACATCAGGGACAGACTGATATTCTGCAAAAGGTACAGGGATTGGACTGCTGAGGACTGGGGTAGAGTCATTTTCTCTGATGAATCCCCTTTCCGATAGTTTGGGCCATCTGGAAAACACCTTGTCCGGAGAAGACAAGGTGAGCGCTACCATCAGTCCTGTGTCATGCCAACAGTAAAGCATCCTCAGACCATTCATGTGTGGGGTTGCTTCTCAGCCAAGGGAGTGGGCTCACTCACAATTTTGCCTAAGAACACAGCCATGAATAAATAATGGTACCAACACATACTCCGAGAGCAACTTCTCCCAACCATCCAAGAACAGTTTGGTGACGACCAATGCTTTTTCCAGCATGATGGAGCACCTTGCCATAAGGCAAAAGTGATAACTAAGTGGCTCTGGTAACAAAACATCAACATTTTGGGTCCATGGCCAGGAAACTCCCCAGAACTTAATCCCATTGAGAACTTGTGGTCGATCCACAAGAGGCGGGTGGACAAACAAAAACCCACAACTTCTGACAAACTCCAAGTATTGATTATGCAAGAATAGCCTGCCATCAGTCAGGATGTGGCCCAGAAGTTAATTGACAGCATGCCAGGGCGGATTGCAGAGGTCTTGGAAAAAGAAGGGTCAACACTGCAAATATTGACTCTTTGCATAAACTGAATGTCATTGTCAATGAAAGCCTTTGACACTTATGGAATACTTGTAATTATACTTCAGTGTACCATAGTAACTACTGACATAAAGATCTAAGAACACTGAAGCAGCAAACTTTGTGGAGACCAATACTTGTCATTCTCAAAACGTTTGACCATGACTGTAGAACAGCACAGCAACCTTTCATAACGCACACTTATTGTTGACAATTTAACCATATATTATGCAACCGGTCTGTAGTTTATTGCAACTGCAGTAACAGTTATCAGCAACATATTAAAAAACGCCTGGTTTGATTTCTAAGTGTAGACTAAGGGCCGGTTTCCCGGACACAGATTACTCTGTTTTAGAAATCTTTCAGAATGTCCCTTTTTCACTTCATCAGTGTCACAAGATGCCACGTCACAGACACATGATTCACTACAGACGGTCTCTGAGGAAATCAGCCTCTCATTGGCTTGTTTTCTTATTTCTGACTGGTTGCATAATGAATAATAATGAACGGATATTTGCAATGCCAGCATCGCACATGTAGGAGGAGAAGGGTTGGGGGTGGCACAGTCACACATGGAGGAGGAGAAGGGTTGGGGGTGGCACAGTCACACATGGAGGAGGAGAAGGGTTGGGGGTGGCACAGTCACACATGGAGGAGGAGAAGGGGTGGGGGTGGCACAGTCACACATGGAGGAGGAGAAGGGTTGGGGGTGGCACAGTCACACATGGAGGAGGAGAAGGGGTGAGGGTGGCACAGTCACACAGATCTTAAAGGGTGAAGTGCACTTTAAAAAAATAAATGTCTGTGTTAAAAATCCATAGTTCAATAAGGAGACTGGAGCAGTCCTTCCTTGGGCCTCCCTTCCTCCTCCCCCAGGGGTTAGAGGTCAAGGAGGGGTCAGAGGTCAGGGAGGGGTCAGAGGTCAGGGAGGGGTCAGGGTGTGGAGGGCTTGTGCAGGATTCCCTGTAGATCATCAGGTAAAGACAGAATGACAGCGTCGATGTGGGCCTGTAGTTTAGTCAATGTCCCTGCCCTCAGAGGAAGCTGCTCTCGCTCTGCCCGAGTCTAGAACATACAGGAGGAACAGGTCAACAACACACTACAACAAAGCATCAAAGTATCTGGATGACTTCCAAGTTCTTTAAGATACTTTGTGTTACCTAACATAAATCAAGTTAATTTAGCATACACTAAACATACTGTACAATGGCCAAAAGTATGTGGACACCCCTTCAAATTAGTGGATTTGGCTATTTCAGCTGACGGGTGTATAAAATCGAGCACACCGCCATACAATCTCCATAAACAAATATTGGCAATAGAATGGCCTTACTGAAGAGCGCAGTGACTTTCAACATGGCACAGTCAGAGGATGCCACCTCTTCAACAAGTCAGTTGGTCAGGTTTCTGCCCTGTTAGAGCTGCTCTAAGTGGAACACTAACAACGAGTTCCAAACTGCCTCTGGAAGCAACGTCAGCATAAGGACTGTTCGTTGGGAGCTTCATGAAATGGGTTTCCGTGGCCGAAACAGCCGCACACAAGCCTAAGATCACCATGCGCAATACCACGCGCTGGCTGGAGTGTCGTAAAGCTCGCCGCCATCGGACTGGAGCAGTGGAAACGTAGTGTACATGAACTCTACTGTTATGTGTTCTATCACTAATGAGCAGAAGGCTGCTCTGAAGTCCTGTCAGTCTGGAGAATACCATGTCAATCTGTTACAAAGAAAAACCCCATACTGACCAGTTTGTCTTTGAGTTTGAGAACGAGGTCCACAGTCTCCACCTCAGTGTGTTGCTGGACACGCACCTGCAGATCCTACATGAAGAATATACAGTACCAGTCAAAGATCCTACATGAAGAATATACAGTACCAGTCAAAGATCCTACATGAAGAATATACAGTACCAGTCAAAGATCCTTGAAGCTAGAGGTTCCTATCTCCCTCACTAACTTTAAGCATCAGCTGTCAAAGCTGCTTATCGATCACTGCACCTGTATTTTAACCATGCATCTCTCTCCAACGCTGCCCACGTTCAAACAGTTTGTGAAGTGCCCAACCAGGAATAATAAAACTCTGGACTTGTTATATGCTAATGTGAAGGACGCATACAACTCCACTGCACTCCCTCCCCTCGGTAGATCGGATCACAACCTTGTCCACCTCACCCCACTCTACAGGCCTTTGGTCCAACAGCAGCCTGCGACCACCAGGACCATTAGGAGAAGGTCCCCGGAGGCGAATGAGGCCCTACAGGACTGCTTTGAAACAACAGACTGGGATGTGCTCTGTGAGGCTCATGGGGAGGACATCGATGGACTTACTGACTGCATAACAGACTATATAAATGTTTGTGTAGACAACACTGTACCCACCAGGAAGGTACGCTGTTTCCCAAACAATAAACCCTGGGTCACCAGCGACCTGAAGGCCCTGCTGAATGAGAAGAAGAGGGCCTTCAAGGAGAGGGACAAGGACAAGGACAAATTGAAATGCGTCCAGAGGGAGCTGAAGTTGCGGATTGCTGAGGGGAAGAGAGTGTATAAGGAGAAGATGGAGGACAAGCTGAGGCAGAGCCAGGTGAGAGAGGTGTGGAAGGGTATGAGAAATATCACTGGCTTCAAAAAATCAAACAGTGGGCAGACGGAGTGTACCCAGGACAGAGCCAATGAGCTGAACCAATTTTTTAACAGGTTTGATACTGGCCCTGTCCACCTCCCCTCCAGCTCCCCAGACCACACACCCTCACGGCTGTCCCACCCCCACTTTGCTCACAACACCTCTGCTGAGACAATCAGTGACCCCACCTACGCCTCTGCTCCCCCTGGACTGACCCTCAACACCCCCTTCCCCCCACCCCCCCACCTGGGCTGGCTTTCACCACCAACCAAGTGAAGAGAGAGCTGGAGAGACTACATCAGTGGAAAGCGGCGGGTCCTGATGGCATCAGCCCAAGGGTGCTGAGGGTCTGTGCTGACCAACTGTGTGGAATACTCCAGCGTCTTTTCAACCTTAGCCTGAGCCTCGAAAGAGTCCCTGTGCTGTGGAAAACATCCTGCCTCGTCCCAGTGCCCAAGAAGGCACACCCCACTGTCCTGAATGACTTCAGACCTGTAGCACATCCCACATCATGAAGACCCTGGAAAGGTTAGTCCTCTCTCACCTCAGACCCCTGGTGTGTTCATCAATGGACCCCCTGCAGTTTGCATACCAGTGCAAAATCGGGGTGGATGATGCAATCATCTACCTTCTGCAGAGGGCCTACTCTCACCTGGACAACGCAGGTTGCACTGTGAGGGTTATGTTTTTTGACTTCTCCAGTGCCTTCAATACCATTCCGCCCCTGCTACTGGGTGAGAAGATGAGGAGGATGAAAGTGGAAGCACCCTTAGTCTCCTGGGTCACGGACTACCTGACCGGTAGGCCACAATTTGTGCGACTACAGAGTTGTGTGTCAGAACGGGCAGTTAGCAACACAGGGGCCCCCCAGGGAACGGTCCTGTCCCCCTTCCTGTTCACCCTCTACACATCAGACTTCAGATATAGCTCTGAAACATGCCAGCTACAGAAGTTCTCGGATGACTCTGCTATTGTAGGGTGCATCCGGGGTGGGCAGGAGGAGGAGTACAGGAGCACAATCAGTGACTTTGTGTTGTGGTGTCAGCAGAACCACCTTCAGCTCAACATCAGCAAAACAAAGGAGATGGTGGTGGACTTCAGGAGAACCAAGGCACAACTGACTGCAGTCCCTATACAGGGGATGGATGTGGAAATGGTTGGGTCATACAAGTTCCTGGGAGTCCATATGGACAACAGGCTGGAATGGGCTGGTAACACCGGGGCCCTTTACAAAATGGGCCAGAGCCGACTCTACATGTGCAGTAAACTACTGCATACCTTCTACCAGTCTGTGGTGGCCAGTGCCATCTTTTTTGCAGTGGTGTGCTGGGGAGCAAAAATCAAAGCCGGTGATGCTTCTCGGGTAAATAAGCTGATCAGGAAGGCTAGCTCTGTTCTGGGGATTAGCCTTGACACTCTAGAGGAGGTGGCGGAGAGACGGATCCTGGCCAAACTGCTGGCCATCATGGACAACGTCACCCACCCTCTGCACGCTATGGTTATGACGCAGAGGAGCACTTTCAGTCACAGACTGATCCCACCACGGTGTGCCAGAGAGCGCTACAGGAGGTCCGTCCTGCCGGCGGCTATTAGACTATATAATGCCTCACCGGGGTGCCATGCCGTCGGCAACATAGATCTGGAACTGTTGGGGTGCTAGGACCTAGTTTTAACAATTATGCATCCATCCGTGAGTACCTCTGGTCCGTCAGCACTCATTCACTCAGGACCTATTTATTTATTCATGCAGGTCTGTGTATATACATACTCATGTACAGTTGTTATATCATATCATGTGCAATATTGCTAGTAATTCTTGGACCTAACTTACGTAGGCATTCACTCAGGAATGCATATTAGTATCCTGCCAGTTGCACCTTTTCTCATTGCTTTTAGTATATCGAATATGCAATACGTGCAGTTGTCTGTAATTAAACCCTGCGCACCAAGGACTGTATTTTAAGGGAATTACTATTATTACCCCAAATTATATCATACACACATTTAGCTATTAAAGTATCTCTTCCCGTCATTTACCTGTACAGTTTGTGTAACCATGCAAGTTTTCACTTATCTGTAAATATAACAGTATACTTACCTGTACAGCTAATTTAACCATGCAAAATTTTCACTTACCTGTTCATTTAGCCAGTCTGTCTATTAAGTAAACTATTATTACCCTCGCTCATATCATACGCATTTTTAGCTATTTAAGTATTTCTCTGCCATCGACCTGTATAGTATAGTTAACCATCCACCAATGTATAGTGTACATATTCAGCCAACCACCCATACTATGCAATGTCTTTTTATAGCTTCTTTTTGCACTCCAGATATCTTGTATTTCTATACTTTTTCATATTGCCGCTCTATGTATCATGTACTGTGTATCTGTCTTTTGTGTACTTTCGTTGTGGCATTTTGCACCTGCCCTGTGTTTTGTTTTAGCTGCTTGACAATGAAATGTCCCCCCCGGGGGATCAATAAAGTACTATCTATCTATCTATCTATCTATCTATCTATCTATCTATCTATCTATCTATCTATCTATCTATCTATCTATCTATCTATCTATCTATTGTTGTGTAATTTCCAATTCTTTATAGCTCCCTGAATATATTTAGCTCTGTATGTTACAAGCAGAGACAAGATCTCTTTTTCCTTAGCAGATGAGGGTAGGGTGTAGGCAGCGCCCTACCAGTCAGCAGCCTGACCCTTGACCAGAGAAAATGAACCAGAGTCAGGACTCTTCCCAGGGATAAATGCTTCTTATGAACCTCCTATTCTTCTGACTTACATCTAGACATGTATTAAAGAACATGTGGTTATGATAAAGCCCTCAGCTATATGATGGGACCCGTGATGGGGAAAGAATAGAACTAGTATAACCCAGTGGGTGTGGCCAAATGTGTTCTATGAATAATCATTTGAAAACTGTATAAAAACCAGAACTTAGAGATGTACGGGAGTGGTTCCTGCAGGTCACTCGGCTTCGTTGTATTTTTGCAATAAAGTCTATCTTGCTTCTACAAACTCCAGAAGTGCTTTTATTTTTTAGTAAGAGGGAAGAGTTTTTTCCACGACTCTACCTACCTAACCTACCTACCTACCTATAGCCCTTCTGTAAATAGCCCATCCTACTACCTTTATCCCCATATATATATATTTTTAACTTCCGCTCAGTTTTGCACTCCAGTATCTCTATTTGCACATCATCATTTGCACATTCCATCATTCCAGTGATTATGCTAATCTGTAATTTATTTCGCCACTATGGCCTATTTATTGTTTTCCTAACCTTACTGCATTTTGCACTACATTTGCACTCTGTATATAGATTTTCTATTGTGTTATTGACTGTACGTTTGTTTACTGTGTAACTCTGTGTTTTTTGTCGCACTGCCTTGCTTTGTCTTGGCCAGGTCGCAGTTGTAAATGAGAACTTGTTCTCAACTGACCTACCTGGTTAAATAAAGGTGAAATAAAAAAAAATATAAAAAAAACACACAGCCTGGAGGTGTGTTTTGGGTCATTGTCCTGTTGAAAAACAAATGATAGTCCCACTAAGCGCAAACCAGATGGGATGGCGTATTGCTGCAGAATGCTGTGGTAGCCATGATGGTTAAGTGTGCCTTGAATTCCCGTCATTGTAAATAGGCAGTCATTGTAAATAAGAACTTGTTCTTAACTGACTTGCCTAGTTAAATAAAAGTATAAAAAATATATAAAATTATAATAATAATTAAATAAATCACTTGTCACCAGCAAAGCATCCCCACACCATCACAGCTCCTCCTCCATGCTTCACGTGGGAACAACACATGCAGAGATCATCTGTTCACCTACTCTGCGTCTCACAAAGACACAGCGGTTAGAATCTCAAATTTGGACTCATCAGACAAAAGGACATAATCAGATAAGTTTATTAGAGTTACCAGCCTTAGAAATTGCAGCTCAAATAAATGCTTCACAGAGGTAACTCTGGGTCTTCCTTTCCTGTGGCGGTCCTCATGAGAGACAGTTTCATCATAGCGCTTGATGGTTTTTGCGACTGCACTTGAAGAAACATTCAAAGTTCTTGACATTTTCCGGTGTGACTTGGATTTTTCGGCAGGGACAGGATGGTACCCTCCACAACATAACCTTCACACCAAATCAAAATTTCAAACCTACAACCTAATTTTGGACAATATTTACCTGGAAAGAATAATTATATCAAGGATTTCCTTTTTCCAAGCTATACAGAGGGTGCTCTGGCAAACAAAGACCTGAGAACCTGGAACTGAGACAGACGATGAAGCTGTTCAGAGAACATCCACTGACATTTTCTACAAGAAATCATCTCCAGAAATAAAAGCTTCTCCTAAGAGGGTGTGACACCTTCTCCCGTTGCCTGCTGCACTGCTGCTTGGATTCCACCTGGCCATCTGTTCACCGTCTGCCCTGGCTAGTCCCCCCCTGTACACCCCCCCCCGAACTTACAATGACTAGCCCCAAATCATTATATATTTTTTTCTTGAGCATTTTGCTATTTGCCTCATGACTCCTGCATGCTTTGTTGACTATGGACTTTCTTGTTTAACACCCGTGGGACAGACTATGTCTGTTCCCACACTCGGGACTCTGTCTCTTTATTGGTTACACAGACTTTTGGCCTCCCATCCCATTCTAACCACCTCCCTCCTGCCCCTATCATCACCAAGCCTATGTCTGACCTTTTTAACCCCAAGGCTCTATCCTAGGCCCCACCTTCCTCATACAAGTACTTGGGAGTATGGCTGGACAGTACACTCCAGAGGTGTGGACTCGAGTCACATGACTTGGACATGACTTGGACTCAAGTCACAAATATGAAGACTCAACAAAAACACCAATGACTCGTGACTTAACTTGGACTTGAGCCTTTTGACTCGAACTGACTTGATACCCTCCCCATGCCCAAATATAAAAAATGATGCTATAAAAAAAGTGCAGTTTGAATCAGACAGCGGCCAATCTAATTGTGCCAGCGGAGAAAAGGTTGCGCGTGGCAGTGCAGAGGAACGCCGGCGGGAGAATTCAGACGGAGCCCTTGGAAAGATGATGCCCAAAACTATTATTTTCGGATATAAAGACAACGCTGTAGTCAACAAAAAACGGTTTGCAACTTGCAAAAAACATGCGGGATGAAAATTACAGACAGAGGAGCAACAACTTCCAACTTTGTTTGACATTTGAAGAACGGTAAGTCGTGGCTAATATAGCCGACCGCTATATACAACTTTGCTAGTGTAGCATGTAGGTTAACGTAACGTTAAATCAATGAGCCTCCACACAGTCAGTCAGTGCGAGGACGTGATCATTGCACCCAAGACTGAGCTACAGCTGCCTAGGCAGTTGGTAGCCTAAATCCTGCCTGATGTTACTGCTGTTCCTAAAACCATTGACATACGTTAGACTACTGTAACCTACTGTAACACAGAGTGTGTGTTAAGGTTGGGCGATTGTATACAAGCCTACATTGCCCATAGCGATCCTCGATAGTCGATCGGGAAGTATTTTTTCTGACATCTGTTTAATATGCTTACCTCTTACAGATTTGAACAATACCAGATTAACAAGTGTCACAAATGAACTGAGCAAGCTGTGCCTCTTGTTGATGAGGAAGAGCAAGAGGACCATAGTCTTGGACAAGAAGAAGGGCTGTTTGCAGCATACTCTAAGAGGCAGAAGAAAGCTGTTATATTTTGTTTTTGTTGTCATATTGATGTGTCTTTCTCATGGCTACCCATGTAAATATAAAGTTTATTTGGAAAGTAATAAATATATATTTTTTAAAAGCATTCATGATTTACGTAAATGTAATATACCAACTATTACTCTTGTTAAAAATATGAAAAGGTATTACATTTGGTGAAGAGCACATTATGATTTGTTTAGGACTTGAGTGCGAAGACGTGACTTCGTTAGGTCCACCTTTTCAACTGCTCGTTGTCACGTGGCAGAACTCAATGCATTGAGGCGTGTAGACCTGGTCAAGACCATCTGATGAAGATCAAACCAAGCATCAGAACGAGGAAGAAAGGTGGTTTTAGTGGCATGGTTGTTGGTGCCAGACGGGCTGGTTTCAGTATTTCAGAAAGTGCTGATCTACTGGGATTTTCCAGCACAACCATCTCTAGGGTTTACAGAGAATGGTCCGAACATGAGAAAATATCCAGTGAGCCGCAGTTCTCTGGGTGAAAATGCCTTGTTGATGGCAGAGGAGAATGGCCAGACTGGTTCGAGCTGATAGAAAGGCAGTAACTCAAATAACCACTGGTTACAACCAATGTATGCAGAAGAGCATCTCTGAACGCACAACACGTTGAACCTTGAAGGAGATGGCCAACAGCAGCAGAAGACCACACCAGGTGCCACTCCTGTCAGCTAAGAACAGGAAACTTGGACAATAGAAGATTGGAAAAACGTTGCCTGGTCTGATGAATCCCGATTTCTGCTGCGACATTCAGATGGTAGGGTCATTATGTGGCGTAAACAACATGAAAGCATGGATCCATCCTGCCTTGTATCAACGGTTCAGGCTGGTGGTGTAATGGTGTGGGGGATATTTTCTTAGGACACTTTGGGCCCCTTAGTACCAATTGAGCATCGTTTAAACGCCACAGCCTACCTGAGTATTGTTGCTGACCATGTCCATCCCTTTATGACCACAGTGTTCCCATCTTCTAATGGCTACTTCCAGCAGGATAACGCTCCATGTCACAAAGCTCACATCATCTCAAACTGGTTTCTTGAACATGACAATGAGTTCACTGTACTCAAATGGCCTCCACAGTCACCAGATCTCAATCCAATAGAGCTCCTTTGGGATGTGGTGGAACGGGAGATAAACATCATGGATGTGGTGGAACGGGAGATTCACATCATGGATGTGGTGGAAGGGGAGATTCACATCATGGATGTGGTGGAACGGGAGATTCACATCATGGATGTTCAGCCGACAAATCTGCAGTAACTGATGCTGTAATGTTAATATGGACCAAAATCTCTGAGGAATGTTTCCAGCACCTTGTTGAATCTATGCCACAAAGAATTAAGGCAGTTCTGAAGGCAAAAGGGGGTCCAACCTGGTACTAGCAAGGTGTACCTAATGAAGTGTAAAACAATAACTTGGTCCCACCTCTGGTACACTGTCCTTCTCTCAGCACATATCAAAGCTGCAGGCTAAAGTTAAATCTAGACTTGGTTTCCTCTATCGTAATCACTCCTCTTTCACCCCAGCTGCCAAACTAACCCTGATTCAGATGACCATCCTACCCATGCTAGATTACAGAGACATAATTTATAGATCGGCAGGTAAGGATGTTCTAGAGCAGCTAGATGTTCTTTACCATTCGGCCGTCAGATTTGCCACAAATGCTCCTTAAATCAAATCAAAGTTATAGAGTCAATGTGCGGGGGCACAGGTTAGTCAGGCTGAGGTAATATGTACATGTAGGTATAGTTAAAATGACTATGTATAGATGATAAACAGAGAGTAGCAGCAGGTAATATGTACATGTAGGTATAGTTAAAGTGACTATGTATAGATGGTAAACAGAGAGTAGTAGCAGGTAATATGTACATGTAGGTATAGTTAAAGTGACTATGTATAGATGATAAACAGAGAGTAGCAGCAGGTAATATGTACATGTAGGTATAGTTAAAGTGACTATGTATAGATGTTAAACAGAGAGTAGCAGCAGTGTAAAAGAGGAACACAATGTAAATAGTCCAGGTAGCCATTTAATTAGCTGTTCAGCAGTCTTATGGTTTGGCTCCGGTATCGCTTGCCATGCGGTAGCAGAGAGAACAGTCTATGACTGGGGTGGCTGGAGTCTTTGACAATTTTTAGGGCCTTTCTCTGACACCGCCTGGTATAGAGGTCCTGGATGGCAGGAAGCTTTTCCCCAGTGATGTACTGGGCCGTACCCACTACCCTCTGTAGTGCCTTGCGGTCAGAGGCCGAGCAGTTGCCGTACCAGGCAGTGATGCAACCAGTCAGGATGCTCTCAATGGTGCAGCTGTAGAACCTTTTGAGGATCTGCAGACCCATGCCAAATCTTTTCAGTCTCCTGAGGGGGAATAGGCTTTGTAGTGCCCTCTTCACGACTGTCTTGGTGTGTTTGGACCATTCTAGTTTGTTGGTGATGTGGACATCAAGGAATTTGAAGCTCTCAACCAGCTCCACTACATCCCCGTCGATGTTAATGGTGGGGTGCTCGGTCCTCCTTTTCCTGTAGTCCACAATCATCTCCTTTATCTTGATCACATTGAGGGAGAGGTTGTTGTCCTGACACCACATGGCCAGGTCTCTGACCTCCTCCCTATAGGCTGTCTCATCATTGTTGGTGATCAGGCCTACCACTGTTGTGTTGTCAACAAACGTAATGATGGTGTTGGAGTCGTG
Organism: Thymallus thymallus; assembly: GCA_023634145.1. NCBI lineage: Eukaryota > Metazoa > Chordata > Actinopteri > Salmoniformes > Salmonidae > Thymallus > Thymallus thymallus. Next base: position 2,043,547 of record CM042410.1, read on the forward strand.
CCTGGCCGTGCAGTCATGGGTGAACAGGGAGTACAGGAGGGGACTGAGCAGGCAACCCTGAGGGGCCCCAGTTTTGAGGATCAGCGTGGCTGATGTGTTGTTACCTACCCTTACCACCTGGGGGCGGCCCGTCAGGAAGTTTTTAATCCCAGCCCCCATCCCTGTAGGAGGCCTTTTGGATTTTGGTAGGCCGTCATTGTAAATAAGAATTTGTTCTTAACGGACTTGCCTAGTAAAATAAAGGTTAAATAAAATAAATTAATGTCTTAAAGTAATGATGGACTATCGTTTTTCTTTGCTTATTTGAGCTGTTCTGTTCCCTACCTTGTCACAACACAACTGATTGGCTCAAACATTGAGGAAAGAAATTCCACAAATTAACTTTTAACAAGGCACACCTGTTAATTGATATGCATTCCAGGTGACTAATTCATGAAGCTGGTTGAGAGAATGCCAAGAGTGTGCAAATAATCTCAAATATAACATATACAGTATTTGGATTTGTTTAACACTTTTTTGGTTACTACATGATTCCATATGTGTTATTTCATAGTTTTGATGTCTTCACTATTATTCTACACTGTAGAAAATAGTAAGAACAAAGAAAGATTCTGGAATGAGTAGGTGTGTCCAAAACTAAAAGCATTGTATTTGGGACAAATCATTCACTAAACCCTAAACCTCAACAAAATCTTGTAATGAATAATGTGGTAATTGAGCAAGTTGAGTTGACTAAACTGCTTGGAGTAACCCTGGATTGTAAACTGTCCTGGTGAAAACATGTTGATACAACAGTAGCTAAGATGGGGAGAAGTCTGTCCATAATAAAGTGCTGCTCTGCCTTCTTAACAACACTATCAATAAGGCAGGTCCTACAGGCTCTAGTTGTGTCACACCTGGACTACTGTTCAGTCGTGTTGTTAGGTGCCACAAAGAGGGACTTGGTAGAATTACAATGGTTCAGAACAGGACAGTACGGCTGGCCCTTAGATGTACACAGAGAGCTAACATTAATAATATGCATGTCAATCTCTCCAGGCTCAAAGTGGAGGAGAGATTGACTATTTGTGAGAGGTATTGACATGTTGAATGCACCAAGGTGTCTGAAGTATTAGAACACAGCTCAGACACCCATGCATACCCCACAAGACATGCCACCAGAGGTCTCTTCACAGTCCCCAAGTCTAGAACAGACTATGGGAGGAACACAGTACTACATAGATATACACACACGTACACATGGATTTTGTGTTATAGATATGTGGTAGTAGATTAGAGGCCTGAGGGCACACACTTCATATGTTGTGAAATCTGTTATGAGTGAATTGTAATGTTTTTAAAATGTATATATCTGCCTTAGTTTAGCTGGACCCAGGAGGGGATCCATAATAAATACAAATGCCTGTGTTCCTCACCTCCTCACAGACAGCCTCCAGGTGAAGGGCCTCTAGTTTCTTCATCATCTCTCTTCTGCGATTCCTGAACCAGCCATCAAAGTTAGGACACCTCAGGAACTGTCTGGATAGGAAACACACACCAACAGGCTTCTAGGATGGATAGACCATGTCACATTCACAAAATCTGCAAACAGGAAATACACACTCATACTGCATCATAACAGACTGTCATTATATGAGACCATAACAGACTGTCATTATATGACACCACAACAGACTGTCATTATATGACACCACAACAGACTGTCATTATATGACACCACAACAGACTGTCATTATATGACACCATAACAGACTGTCATTATATGACACCATAACAGACTGTCATTATATGACACCATAACAGACTGTCATTATATGACACCATAACAGACTGTCATTATATGACACCATAACAGACTGTCATTATATGACACCATAACAGACTGTCATTATATGACACCATAACAGACTGTCATTATATGACACCATAACAGACTGTCATTATATGACACCATAACAGACTGTCATTATATGACATCATAACAGACTGTCATTATATGACATCATAACAGACTGTCATTATATGACATCATAACAGACTGTCATTATATGACATCATAACAGACTGTCATTATATGACATCATAACAGACTGTCATTATATGACATCATAACAGACTGTCATTATATGACATCATAACAGACTGTCATTATATGACATCATAACAGACTGTCATTATATGACATCATAACAGACTGTCATTATATGACATCATAACAGACTGTCATTATATGACATCATAACAGACTGTCATTATATGACATCATAACAGACTGTCATTATATTACATCATAACAGACTGTCATTATATTACATCATAACAGACTGTCATTATATTACATCATAACAGACAGACAGAAGTAAAACATGTTTGAAAAGGGACTTATTTTATAGGAATTCCTTTCATTAAACAGCAGAAAAGGAATCATCCAGCCGACATTCATCTTAGCTTTAGACTATGGCGATATACAGAAAGCTATTTTACCCTAACTCCTGGGGTACTTAACATCATTATGAACTGTTGCCCCGGTCTCAGGGATAGCTAACACTGGACATTCCTTCGGTCTCCACAAAGTTAGGTGAATCAGCTTTGAGGTTTTTTGCACCATATTTATGGAATAATCTAAACTTCTTATATTTGGAGGCTTTGGTGCATCTAGGGAAATTCAGAAAACTTGAGGACCTTATTACTGATGAACGTGTCTGTTTCCTACGACTGGTAGTTTATGATTTGCATTTAGTACATTTGATGTGTGTGTTTTTGTAAAAGAGACCTCTCAGGTTAAATACACGTGGAACCAGGCTATGTGTGTTAACAATGCAAATGTGGATGTCAGTACCTGTAGAGTCCCATCCAGTCTCCTTTGAGTCGTGAGGTGAGCTGAGGACCAGCCTTTTCCAGAGTCTTCATAAACTCCTCCTGGAGGAAGGGTCTCAGCTGGGGAGGACTCTTCCAAGGAGAGATGCTCTTCTGCAGGGGCATCAGACTGGCCACATAGCGCTCCTGTGAGATGGAAAGGGAATGGAAGACTTGTGTTAGAGTAGTTTTCATGAAGCCCTTATACACAACAACCTTTTAAGTTCTCAGATAACATAGACATTATCACGTATTGAAATTCAGTCAGCTTCCACTGGACAGATAATGTATGAATATACTGTATGTGTATTTGTGAACAGTGTGAACACAAATATGTTTTGCAGTGTGAAACTGTTGTTATCAAATGTATGGAAATTCAGTCACATACCACTGCAGATCATCAACAGATAATGTATGGTAATGTTTGAGTATGTGAACAGTGTTAACACAAATATGCCTTTCAGTGTGAAAGCTGATCCCATCTCCTCTTTCACTGTAGTAATAAGCTCACTATACTGCATTTTCTCAGCAGTGTTCCATAGTATTATACACAACGTCATAGAAATACAAGATATCTGGAGTGCAAAAAAAAAGCTATAAAAGGACATTGCATAGTATGAGTGGTTGGCTGAATATGTACACTATACATTGGTGGATGTTGGATGGTTAACTATACTATACAGGTCGATGGCAGAGAAATACTTCAGTAGCTAAAAATGCGTATGATATGAGCGAGGGTAATAATAGTTTACTTAATAGACAGACTGGGTAAATTAACAGGTAAGTGAATATTTTGCATGGTTAAATTAGTTAAATTAGCTGTACAGTTAGGTATACAGTTATATTTACAGATAAGTGAATACTTGCATGTTTACACAAACTGTACAGGTAAATGACAGGAAGAGATACTTTAATAGCTAAATGTGTGTATGATATCATTTGGGGTAATAATAGTAATTCCCTTAAAATACAGTCCTTAGTGCGCAGGGTTTAATTACAGACAACTGCACTTATTGCACATTCGATATACTAAAAGCAATGAGAAAAGGTGCAACTGGCAGGATACTAATATGCATTCCTGAGTGAATGCCTACGTCCAATAATTACTTACAATATTGCATGTGATATAATATAACAACTGTACATGAGTATGTATATACAGACCTGCATGAATAAATAGGTCCTGAGTGGATGAGTGCTGACGGACCAGAGTTACTCACGGATGGATGCATAATTGTTAAACTAGGTCCTAGCACCCCAACAATTCCACCACAGACTGGTAGAAGGTATGCAGTAGTTTACTGCACACGTTAAAGGACCTGAGCCTCCTCAGGAAGTAGAGTCGGCTCTGGCCCTTTTTGTACAGGGCCCCGGTGTTACCAGCCCATTCCAGTCTGTTGTCCATATGGACACCCAGGAACTTGTATGACTCAACCATTTCCACATCCGTCCCCTTTATAGGGACTGCAGTTAGTTGTGCCTTGGTTCTCCTGAAGTCCACCACCATCTCCTTAGTTTTGCTGATGTTGAGCTGAAGGTGGTTCTGCTCACACCACAACACAAAGTCACTGATTGTGCTCCTGTACTCCTCCTCCTGCCCAGCCCTGATGCACCCTACAATAGCAGAGTCATCCGAGAACTTCTGTAGGTGGCATGTCTCAGAGTTATATCTGAAGTCTGAGGTGTAGAGGGTGAACAGGAAGGGGGACAGGACCGTACCCTGGGGGGCCCCTGTGTTGCTAACAGCCCGTTCTGACACACAGCTCTGTAGTCGCACAAATTGTGGCCTACCGGTCAGGTAGTCCGTGACCCAGGAGACTAAGGGTGCTTCCACTTTCATCCTCCTCATCTTCTCACCCAGTAGCAGGGGCTGAATGGTATTGAAGGCACTGGAGAAGTCAAAAAACATGACCCTCACAGTGCAACCTGCGTTGTCCAGGTGAGAGTAGGCCCTCTGCAGAAGGTAGATGATTGCATCATCCACCCCGATTTTGCGCTGGTATGCAAACTGCAAACTGCATTATACACAACGTCATGGTCCCAGTAGGTATTATACACAACGTCATGGTCCCAGTAGGTATTATACAGATCGTCATAGTCCCAGTAGGTATTATACACAACGTCATAGTCCCAGTAGGTATTATACACAACGTCATGGTCCCAGTAGGTATTATACACAACGTCATGGTCCCAGTAGGTATTATACCGATCGTCATAGTCCCAGTAGGTATTATACACAACGTCATAGTCCCAGTAGGTATTATACACAACGTCATAGTCCCAGTAGGTATTATACAGATCGTCATAGTCCCAGTAGGTATTATACACAACGTCATGGTCCCAATAGGTATTATACACAACGTCATAGTCCCAGTAGGTATTATACAGATCGTCATAGTCCCAGTAGGTATTATACACAACGTCATGGTCCCAGTAGGTATTATACAGATCGTCATGGTCCCAGTAGGTATTATACACAACGTCATGGTCCCAGTAGGTATTATACACAACGTCATGGTCCCAGTAGGTATTATACACAACGTCATAGTCCCAGTAGGTATTATACACAACGTCATGGTCCCAGTAGGTATTATACACAACGTCATAGTCCCAGTAGGTATTATACAGATCGTCATAGTCCCAGTAGGTATTATACACAACGTCATGGTCCCAGTAGGTATTATACAGATCGTCATAGTCCCAGTAGGTATTATACACAACGTCATGGTCCCAGTAGGTATTATACAGATCGTCATAGTCCCAGTAGGTATTATACACAACGTCATAGTCCCAGTAGGTATTATACACAACGTCATAGTCCCAGTAGGTATTATACAGATCGTCATAGTCCCAGTAGGTATTATACACAACGTCATAGTCCCAGTAGGTATTATACACAACGTCATAGTCCCAGTAGGTAATATACAGATCGTCATAGTCCCAGTAGGTATTATACACAACGTCATGGTCCCAGTAGGTATTATACAGATCGTCATAGTCCCAGTAGGTATTATACACAACGTCATGGTCCCAGTAGGTATTATACACAACGTCATAGTCCCAGTAGGTATTATACAGATCGTCATAGTCCCAGTAGGTATTATACACAACGTCATAGTCCCAGTAGGTATTATATACAACGTCATAGTCCCAGTAGGTATTATACAGATCGTCATAGTCCCAGTAGGTATTATACACAACGTCATAGTCCCAGTAGGTATTATACACAACGTCATAGTCCCAGTAGGTATTATACAGATCGTCATGGTCCCAGTAGGTATTATACAGATCGTCATAGTCCCAGTAGGTATTATACAGATCGTCATAGTCCCAGTAGGTATTATACAGATCGTCATGGTCCCAGTAGGTATTATACAGATCGTCATAGTCCCAGTAGGTATTATACAGATCGTCATAGTCCCAGTAGGTATTATACACAACGTCATGGTGCCAGTAGGTATTATACAGATCGTCATAGTCCCAGTAGGTATTATACAGATCGTCATAGTCCCAGTAGGTATTATACAGATCGTCATAGTCCCAGTAGGTATTATACAGATCGTCATGGTCCCAGTAGGTATTATACAGATCGTCATGGTCCCAGTAGGTATTATACACAACGTCATGGTCCCAGTAGGTATTATACACAACGTCATAGTCCCAGTAGGTATTATACACAACGTCATAGTCCCAGTAGGTATTATACAGATCGTCATAGTCCCAGTAGGTATTATACAGATCGTCATAGTCCCAGTAGGTATTATACAGATCGTCATGGTCCCAGTAGGTATTATACAGAACGTCATGGTCCCAGTAGGTATTATACAGAACGTCATAGTCCCAGTAGGTATTATACAGAACGTCATGGCCGCCCGCCGGTGGGGAAAACAACCTATGGTTACCTAGGTTACCCCATTGGCTCACAGCAAAAACTTGACCTTTTACAAACACAATTTTACTTTTCAACATTGCCTGCTCCCTAGCTATGTTCCCAAAATGGTGAAAACAATAACACATATAATGATTCAAAGACAAGACAAAATGACAAACAACCATAAATACATTGATTTATATTAACATCCTATTCACTGCACTTTTCCCTAACCTTAAAAATCAACTATATTAATTTCACATTAAAACAATCTATTCATTACACATCCTACCTATCATTCACATAAATACCCCTGATCAGCAGTAGGGGGCGCAAGGGGCAGTGGAGTGGTTCCTCTTACTTAAGACAACCTTGTCCAAATGAAAACCTTTGCCTGCTTTTTAAACCTATTTCTACTTTTTCTTTGCTTGATCTCCATTGGAAGGTTATTCCATAGACAAATGCCTGTATAGAAGAACGTGCTCCTCTCAGTACTGTTTACTCTTGGGATTTTACAAGACATAACAATAGCTCTGGTATTGTAACTGTGTTGGTTATAGACCATATCGATGTGGGTTTTCATATAACCTGAGGTACAATCATTTAAGATGTTAAACATGTGATTAAGTTTGTCCACTCTGGACCCCAACAAAATCTATTCGGTTTTTCCCAAATGTAGCGACAGTTTGTTGTCTCTAACAAAATGCAATTCCTTACTCAGGGTCTCCTCTATGTAAACTGTATCCTTCCCTGATACCAGTATGGCTGAGTCATCAGCATAAAGCAGGAGTTTTCACTTTATTGTCTGGCATATCATTAATGTATACTGTATAAGAAATAAGAGAGGCCCTAATATTGATCCCTGCGGTACTCCACAGGATATTTCTTTGGCCTCTGACAGAACATCACCAACATTACACACTTGTGTTCTGTTTGTCAGATAAGACCTAAACCAATTTACTGATACATCATTTAGACCCATGCATTTCAGTTTCATCAGGGGAATATCATGGTCCACAGACTCAAAAGCTTTCTGCAAGTCTAACATGACCATACCTGTATAGTTCCCCTTCTCACTTTCCTGCTTAATGTGGTCAAAAAGATGGATAAGGCAAGTATCAGTGGAATGAGCTGCTCTAAAGCCAGATTGGAGTTCATAAAGAAGTCTGTGCTCAAGAAGGTTTCCCTCAAGTTGATTAAAAACTAATCTCTCCACAGCTTTGGATCAGGTTCTGAGGATGGACACAGGCCTGTAGGTTCCTACGTTAGTTTTACTGCTCTTCTTGTGGAGCGGAACCATCCGGGCTGTTCTGAGATCATTGGGAAAAGTTCCACTACTAATAGAAAAATGTACAAGTATTAACTTTTTCCCCATAAGGAAAAGGCATTTTTGTTTATTTTAATTGAATAATAACATTTAACGTTTTTTTTTGTGTGTGTGTGATTTGTTAAATTGGGCAACCTTTATCTGTCAATCATGTTGAAGTTAAGATTACATATCCATCTGTCCAAATATGTAAACAAAAAAATAACAAAAAAATAACTTTCCAGGGGGTGTACTTAATTTTTCACGACTGTGTATTCTTGACTAACCTGTGCCCCCGCACATTGACTCTGTACTGGTACTTCCTGTATATAGCCTCCTCACATTGACTCTGTACTGGTACTTCCTGTATATAGCCTCCTCACATTGACTCTGTACTGGTACTTCCTGTATATAGCCTCCTCACATTGACTCTGTACTGGTACCACCTGTATATAGCCTCCTCACATTGACTCTGTACTGGTACTTCCTGTATATAGCCTCCTCACATTGACTCTGTACTGGTACCCCTGTATATAACCTCCTCACATTGACTCTGTACTGGTACTTCCTGTATATAGCCCCCGCACATTGACTCTGTACTGGTACTTCCTGTATATAACCTCCTCACATTGACTCTGTACTGGTACTTCCTGTATAAAGCCTCCTCACATTGACTCTGTACTGGTACTTCCTGTATATAACCTCCTCACATTGACTCTGTACTGGTACTTCCTGTATTAAGCCTCACTACTGTTATTTTACTGCTGTTCTTTAATTAATTTGTTTATTAATTATTGTTAACTTATCTATTTTTTACTTAACACTTATTTTTCTTAAAACTGCATTGTTGGTTAAGGGCTTGTTAGTAAGCATTTCACTGTAAGGTCTACACCTGTTGTATTGTTGGTTAAGGGCTTGTAGGTCAGCATTTCACTGTAAGGTCTACACCTGTTGTATTGTTGGTTAAGGGTTTGTAGGTAAGCATTTCACTGTAAGGTCTACACCTGTTGTATTGTTGGTTAAGGGTTTGTAGGTCAGCATTTCACTGTAAGGTCTACACCTGTTGTATTGTTGGTTAAGGGCTTGTTAGTAAGCATTTCACTGTAAGGTCTACACCTGTTGTATTGTTGGTTAAGGGCTTGTAGGTAAGCATTTCACTGTAAGGTCTACACCTGTTGTATTGTTGGTTAAGGGTTTGTAGGTAAGCATTTCACTAAGGTCTACACCTGTTGTATTGTTGGTTAAGGGTTTGTAGGTCAGCATTTCACTGTAAGGTCTACACCTGTTGTATTGTTGGTAAGGGCTTGTTAGTAAGCATTTCACTGTAAGGTCTACACCTGTTGTATTGTTGGTTAAGGGTTTGTAGGTCAGCATTTCACTGTAAGGTCTACACCTGTTGTATTGTTGGTTAAGGACTTGTTGGCAAACTCATCACAAAACCCAATAATATTGCCAACTACTTTAATGATTATTAAGATTAGCAAACTTAGGCATGACATGCCACAACAAACACTAACACTACACATCGAAATATATCTGACCAAAGTATAAAAGACAAGCATTGTAATTTTGCATTCCGTAAAGTCAGTGTGGAAGAGGTGAAACAATTATTGTTGTCAATCATCAATAACAAGCCACCGGGTCTGACAACTTGGATGGAAAATGACTGAGGATAATAGCGGACGATATCGCCACACCTATTTACCACATCTTCAATGTAATCCTACTAGAAAGTGTGTTCCCTCAGGCCTGGAGGGAAGCTACAGTCATTCTGCTACCTAAGAATAGTAAAGCCCCCTTTACTGGCTAAAACAGCCAACTAATCAGTCTGTTACCAACCCTTAGTAAACTTTTAGAAAAAAGGGTGTTTGACCAGATACAATGCTATTTTACAGGAAACAGCATACTTTCAGCATGCTTATAGGGAAGGACACTCAACAAGCACAGCACTTACACAAATGACTGATGATTGGCAGCTTTTGACATTATCGATCATAATCTGCTGCTGGAAAGACGTATGTGTCATGGCTTTACACCCCCTGCTATATTGTGGATAAAGAGTTACCTGTCTAACAGAACACAGAGGGTGTTCTTTAATGGAAGCCTCTCCAACATAATCCAAGTAGAATCAGGAGTTCCCCAGGGCAGCTGTCTAGGCCCCTTACTTTTTCAATCTTTACTAACAACATGCTCAATGTCTATGTGTGCGGATGACTCAACACTGTAGACGTCAGCTACTACAGCCTCTGAAATGACTGCGGCACTTAAAGAGCTGTAGTTAGTTTCAGATTGGGTGGCAAGGAATAAGTTATATTTCTAAAATTAAAAGCATAGTATTTGGGACAAATCATTCACTAAACCTCAACTAAATCTTGTAATGAATAATGTGGAAATTGAGCAAGTTGAGGAGACTAAACTGCTTGGAGTAACTCCTTATTAAGTGAATATCGACTAGGGCTATAAGAGCCGTTCTTTATGTTCTAGGTTCTAAGGTTTTACGTTTCTCATGTTCTAAGTTTGATTCTCTCACCAGTGGAATGATGAAGCTCTGCGTCAGCTCCAGGAAGTACCGTCGCAGGATGGCATTCTGTGCCGCCGAGGGCCGTTTCTGTTGGACACCCTGAGGGGAGGACACAAGAACAACCTCTGTATACACAGCAGGAATAGTCCATCACTAATGGCTTACTATTGCCAATACACACCCATTACTTTCTGTAGTTCCCTAAATCCCTGCTTACCTTCTGGAGTTGTTTAATGATATCCTCATCTTTGTTGAGGAAGGGCTTGTATGCGCTGTAGACACCTGCAATGGAACACACAAAGTAGTTTCACACAGTGAAGGGGCCATGTGGATATGAGAACACTAGTTTCACACAGTGAAGGGGCCAAGTGGATATGAGAACACTAGTTTCACACAGTGAAGGGGCCAAGTGGATATGAGAACACTAGTTTCACACAGTGAAGGGGCCATGTGGATATGAGAACACTAGTTTCACACAGTGAAGGGGCCATGTGGATATGAGAACACTAGTTTCACACAGTGAAGGGGCCAAGTGGAAACGAGAACACTAGTTTCACACAGTGAAGGGGCCAAGTGGAAACGAGAACACTAGTTTCACACAGTGAAGGGATATTGTGGATATGAGAACACTAGTTTCACACAGTGAAGGACAGTGTCGATCTGTTCCGCTTAAGATTAGGTAGGACGATAATTGTTTTTATGAGCATGGCCTTATTGTGTAGGGTTGTAAAAAAAAAAAAAAAAAGTTTTTCAGAAATCCCAGAAAGAAACATTTATGGAATCACCTGCACGGGAATGCTCCATCATGGAATTCTTCAACCAGGATTTTTTTTTTTTTAAAGAAGAAAAAAAAGGGAATTTTACAACCCTAGTCATGTGAGAGTAAAGCCTCTGGTCAATTACCTGGTTTAGAATCCAGGGTCTTCAGGTTCTTCAGCTTCTTGACCTTCATCTGTTTGACCGTCTCTCCAGCCTGCTTCATGTCTCCAATACGGATGATGTGAGGCCAGTGTTGGAGGGTCTTAGCAAAGAACGGGTTGGTCACGCCAAGAATCACAGATGGCCTGAATGACAGACAGAAAGAGAGACAGACACAGACACACACATTAATAAATCATTGGAGCTCTACTTGTCAACATAAATATGTCTGGCTGGCTTCGGTGTTCCATATGCTCCCTAAAAACTCCTAGCTAGCATGTCCATACTCCATAGCCAGACAAATCAAATGGTAAGTATAAAGTGATTGGTATTCCTCCAGTTACTCACAGGGCTTGTGTAGATAACTAGCTTGAGAGTAGAGATCAGACCAGAGCCGTGTACTACAAAGCAGGATCAAGGAGTTAGCTAGCCAACTCTCCTAAATATCTACAGTGCATTCGAAAAGTATTCAGACCCCTTGACTTTTTCCATTTTCTTACGTTACAGCTTTATTCTAAAATGGATTAAAAAACATTTTTCCCTCATTTACACACAATATCCAATAATGTCAACGCAAAAACAGGTTTAGACATTTTTGCTCATTTATATATAAAAAAAGGTCAATATAAAATGTACATCAGTATTCCGACCCTTTACTCAGTACTTTGTTGAAGCACCTTTGGCAGTGATTACAGCCTTGAGTCTTCTTGGGTTTGACGCTACAAGCTTGGCACACCTGTATTTGGGGAGTTTCTCCCATTCTTCTCTGTTAGATCCTTTCAAGCGCCTTCAGGTTGGATGGGGAGCATCGCTGCACAGCTATTTTATCAGTGGCTTCCGTCTGGCCACTCTACCATAAAGGCCTGATTGGTGAAGTGCTGCAGACATGGTTGTCCTTCTGGAAGGTTCTCCCATTACCACAGAGGATCTCTGGAGCTCTATCAGAGTGACCATCGGGTCCTTGGTCACCTCCTTGACCAAGGCCCTTCTCCCCTGATTGCTCAGTTTGGCCGGGCTACCAGCTCTAGAAAGAGTCTTGGTGGTTCCAAACTTATTCCATTTAAGAATGATGGAACCTGTTCTTTGGGACCTTCAATACTGCATTTTTTTGTACCATTCCCCAGATCTGTCTCAACACAATCCTGTCTCGGAGGAAAACAGCAATTTAATCAATTTTAGAATAAGGCTATTGTAATAAAATGTGGAAAAAGTCAAAGGGGCCTGTGTTCTGGTGGTGTACTCCTACTATACTGTTACTCAGGAGGCCTGTGTTCTGGTGGTGTACTCCTACTATACTGTTACTCAGGAGGCCTGTGTTATGGTGGTGTACTCCTACTATACTGTTACTCAGGAAGCCTGTGTTCTGGTGGTGTACTCCTACTATACTGTTACTCAGGAGGCCTGTGTTCTGGTGGTGTACTCCTACTATACTATAGTGTTACTCACGGTGCCTGTGTTCTGGTGGTGTACTCCTTAAACTCGCTGTCATGGATGGTGAAGTACGGTCTGAAGTCACTGCAGTAGCGCAGTGGAGAGATGCAGCTGGGGACGGACGGACACACACACACACAAATGAGTGATTGTACTCCAGACAAAGATACCAATTATAAACGGGTTGTGTCTATAATCCTGGGACTGCAGGTAGCTACTGCTTGTCTGTTATCCTGGGACTGCAGGTAGCTACTGCTTGTCTGTTATCCTGGGACTGCAGGTAGCTACTGCTTGTCTGTTATCCTGGGACTGCAGGTAGCTACTGCTTGTCTGTTATCCTGGGACTGCAGGTAGCTACTGCTTGTCTGTTATCCTGGGACTGCAGGTAGCTACTGCTTGTCTGTTATCCTGGGACTGCAGGTAGCTACTGCTTGTCTGTTATCCTGGGACTGCAGGTAGCTACTGCTTGTCTGTTATCCTGGGAAAAAGTATTCGCCCCGTACTGATTTTCTCTATTTTTGACACTAAATGTTTGTAAATCTTCAACCAGAACCTAATATTAGATAAATGGAACCTGAGTGAAAAATAACAACGTTGACAATTATTTAATTTAGTTAATAAACAAAGTTATGCAAGACACAATATCCCTGTGTGAAGACGTAATTGCCTCAATAACTGGTGGTGCCTCCTTTAGCTGCAATGACTCCAACCAAACACTTCCTGTAGTTGTTGATCAGTCTCTCACATCGCTGTGGGGGACCCACCCTTCCATGCAGAACTGGGTCGTTTCAGTCCCTGCCACATCTCAAATTGGGTTTAGGTCTGGACTTTGACTAGGCCGTGCCAAAATATTAAATGAGTTGCTTTTTTGATTGTGTGTTTTGGATCATTATCTTGGGCTTCAGCTCACAGACAGATAGCCTGACATTCTCCTTTAGAATGAGCTATTTGTCGTTCAAACAGTCGACTCAGGTCCCATTATGCCTGGCAAAAACCAGATACTACATTCCACAGTAAGAACCTCATCCCAACGGTCAAGCATGCTGGTGGTGGTGATGATCCCAAAACACACAATCAAGTCTACATGAAAATGGTTATAAAGCAACACATTAAACGTTTTGGAATGGCCTAGTCAAAGTCCAGACCTAATCCCATTTGAGATGTTGTGGCAGGACTTGAAACAAACAGTTCATGCTTGAAAACACACAAATGTCACTGAGTTAAAGCAGTTCTGCATGGAAGGGTGGGACAAAAATCCAGAGAGAGAGAGACAGAGAGAGGAGAGAGAGAGAATTTCATTGACAAGCAGCAACGAACAACACAGGGCAGGAGCAAAATGCCAGAACGAAAATACACAAAAGACAGATACGGCAGTATGAAAAAGTATAAAAATACAATTAGTCAGGAGTGCAAAAAAGCTATAAAAGGTCATTGCATAGTATGGGTGGTTGGCTGAATATGTACACTATACATTGGTGGATGTTGGATGGTTAACTATACTATACAGGTCGATGGCAGAGAAATACTTAAATAGCTAAAAATGCATATGATATGAGTGAGGGTAATAATAGTTTACTTAATGTACAGACTAGTTAAATGAACAGGTAAGTGAATATTTTGCATGGTTACATTAACTGTACAGGTAAATATACAGTTACATTTACAGGTAAGTGAATATTTTGCATGGTTACATTAACTGTACAGGTAAATGACATGAAGAGATACTTAAATAGCTAAATGTGTGTATGTTATAATTTGGGGTAATAATAGTAATTCCCTTAAAATACAGTCCTTAGTGCGCAGGGTTTAATTACAGACATCTGCACGTATTGCACATTCGATATACTAAAAGCAATGAAAAAAGATACAACTGACAGGATACTAATATGCATTCCTGAGTGAATGACTACGTAAGTTAAGTCCAAGAATTACTTACAATATTACACGTGATATGATAACTGTACATGAATATGTATATACAGAGCTGAATGAATAAATAAGTCCTGAGTTAATGAGTGATTACAGACCCAAGTTACTCACAGATGGATGCATAATTGTTAAACTAGGTCCTAACATCCCAACAGTTCCAGGTCTATGTTGCCGACGGCACTGCACCCCGGTGAGGCATTATATAGTCTAATAGCCACCGGCAGGAAGGACCTCCTGTAGCGCTCTCTGGCACACCGTGGTGGGATCAGTCTGTGACTGAAAGTGCTCCTCTGAGTCATAACCATGACATGCAGAGGGTGGGTGACGTTGTCCATGATGGCCAGCAGTTTGGCAAGGATCCGTCTCTCCGCCACCTCCTCTAGAGTGTCAAGGCTCATCCCCAGAACAGAGCTGGCCTTCCTGATCAGCTTATTTACCCGAGAAGCATCACCGGCCTTTATGTTGGCGCCCCAGCACACCACTGCAAAAAAGATGGCACTGGCCACCACAGACTGGTAGAAGGTATGCAGTAGTTTACTGCACACGTTGAAGGACCTGAGCCTCCTCAGAAAGTAGAGTCGGCTCTGGCCCTTTTTGTACAGAGTATGCGAACTGCAGGGGGTCCAGTGATGAACTAAATTAAATAATTGTCAATGTTGTTATTTTTCCCTCAGGTTCCATTTATCTAATATTAGGTTTTGGTTGAAGATCTACAAACATTCAGTGTCAAAAATATGTTAAATTCTAAAAAAGGGGAAGATCTTTTTACGGCACTGTATTTTACTTTATATCTGTGTACTGTTTCATGACTATACTACCGGTCAGAAGAACACAGGTTTTTATCTTTTACTATTTTGTCAAACATAAAATATTTTTTGATATGTTTAACACTTTTTTGTTTACTACATGATTCCATATGTGTTATTTCATAGTTTTGATGTCTTCACTATTATTCTACAATGTAGAAAATAGTAAAAATAAAGAAAAACCCTTGAATGAGAAGGTTAATCTTTCTAGCCACACCCTCGTCTCACCTGACCAACGCCAGAACAGTATCGGAGGATTCTGCTGGTGATGGTGCCATGACAACCACAGCCTCTCCTAGCAACACCAGCTCCCATAACATCTGAATGTGGAAGAAGACTGGGTGGAAACACCTGCAGAGAGCGGGAGAAAGATTGGAACTGGATCTGCTCTCTAACTCCTCCTGAGTGGATTCTTTACAGAAACTAGTCCCTGAGAAGAGGAAATTATGTTACCGTGGCAACCAGTCAGTGTGTGAACCATATCAAGCAGCCAAGTATAGAAAGGGCCAAGCCGTCCTCCTGGCTGGAGTCAACTTGCACTCCCACTCCCTACCAATGGGTGGCATCAGAGAGCTGAGGAAGTGGTACAACAACCCATCAACAGTCCAGCACCCTTTTCCCTATATATTGCACAACTTTTGACCAGAGCTCTATGCAGGCCTAGGCGATAAGTAGTGCACTATATAGGAAATAGTGTGCCATTTGGGATGGACACCACTACTAACATATACTCACATGAACAAGTCTACCTCGTGGATTGTAGGGAGAACTATGGACACCAGGTTGTCATTCTGTAACACAGTCATCAGGTATAATTAGGGTTACAGACAGATTATCAGCAGTGTACCAGAATTACATGGTATGCATCTGAAATGGCATCCTATTCTCCATTTGGTGCACTGGTCAAAAGTAGCTCACTATAGGGAATAGGGTGCCATTTTGGACGCATCGTAATGTTTTCAGTAGCATGGTGGTTCTCATCCTCACCTGTGTTGACTGTACCAGCTGAGAGGTTCCAGGCTTGTCATAACATGTTGGGATCCGAACCTAACAAAACATGAAGAAATATGGATTATGTTGAGTTGCTTAAGACTATAATCATTACTGTAAAAGACAAAGAATTTTGTGACAACTGCTGGTGTAGAAAATAGCTTTATAAATACATTTGATTTATTGGTAATTGTACAAAATGCATATAGAAATATTTAGCTATACTGTACCCATTATAGGAGGGTCAGTATTGTCCATGACTTAGGGTTAGACGTACCTTCATAACTGTACCCATTATAGGGAGAGTCAGAATTGTCCCTGGATGAGGAGTGGGCCAGCGGTCGATGTCGTTGCAGGCTGTCACACATGAAGACACAGACAGACTACAGGGTTCACACCTTATAAAGGACTACAGACTAGCCCCTCTACTAATCAGACAACACTTAATAAAGGACTACAGACTAGCCCCTCTACTAATCAGACAACACTTTATAAAGGACTACAGACTAGCCCCTCTACTAATCAGACAACACTTTATAAAGGACTACAGACTAGCCCCTCTACTAATCAGACAACACCTTATAAAGGACTACAGACTAGCCCCTCTACTAATCAGACAACACTTTATAAAGGACTACAGACTAGCCCCTCTACTAATCAGACAACACTTTATAAAGGACTACAGACTAGCCCCTCTACTAATCAGACAACACCTTATAAAGGACTACAGACTAGCCCCTCTACTAATCAGACAACACCTTATAAAGGACTACAGACTAGCCCCTCTACTAATCAGACAACACCTTATAAAGGACTACAGACTAGCCCCTCTACTAATCAGACAACACTTTATAAAGGACTACAGACTAGCCCCTCTACTAATCAGACAACACTTTATAAAGGACTACAGACTAGCCCCTCTACTAATCAGACAACACCTTATAAAGGACTACAGACTAGCCCCTCTACTAATCAGACAACACTTTATAAAGGACTACAGACTAGCCCCTCTACTAATCAGACAACACTTTATAAAGGACTACAGACTAGCCCCTCTACTAATCAGACAACACTTTATAAAGGACTACAGACTAGCCCCTCTACTAATCAGACAACACCTTATAAAGGACTACAGACTAGCCCCTCTACTAATCAGACAACACCTTATAAAGGACTACAGACTAGCCCCTCTACTAATCAGACAACACCTTATAAAGGACTACAGACTAGCCCCTCTACTAATCAGACAACACTTTATAAAGGACTACAGACTAGCCCCTCTACTAATCAGACAACACTTTATAAAGGACTACAGACTAGCCCCTCTACTAATCAGACAACACCTTATAAAGGACTACAGACTAGCCCCTCTACTAATCAGACAACACTTTATAAAGGACTACAGACTAGCCCCTCTACTAATCAGACAACACCTTATAAAGGACTACAGACTAGCCCCTGTACTAATCATTCCCTATCTCAGAGAACAGTCATATTCATTACAGCACGCTGTAGCAAAAAATGAAAACAAATCTTCAAGTAGTCCCTCCCTGTTTCCCCATTTGGAACAGGATGAATTGGGAGACTCACCAGCCTCCAGACATGGCTCCTGCTTCTCAAAGTACTCTGGAGCAATGAGCTTGAGCAGGGAGTGGAAGAACATGATGTAGGGTAGCTTGCTGATAAGGACCAGGGACTGGAAACACACCCATATGAACAGTTATTCACACCGCAATAAGATCAGGGAGTTTGGAAAAAACTAACGTAGCATGAATAAAAGCTATGCTAAAACGTAGTGTCATATCTCATGCTGAACCCTGCTAACTCACCTTCTGAAAGTAGCCCCTCTTGAGTGACTTGTCCCGAACTTGTCTGAAGTAGACGTAACCATAGTAATGACCCTGGTCCCTCTACACACACAAACAAACTCACATTTAGTACGGACACACAGTATTACATTGAGAGACACACACACACTAGTACATTAAGACACACAAACACATTAGTGAGCCGGAGATGCTTCTCGGGCAAATAAGCTGATCAGGAAGGCTAGCTCTGTCCTGGGGATGAGCCTTGACACTCTAGAGGAGGTGGCGGAGAGACGGATCCTGGCCAAACTGCTGGCCATCATGGACAACGTCACCCACCCTCTGCATGCCATGGTTATGACAGAGGAGCACTTTCAGTCACAGACTGATCCCACCACAGTGTGCCAGAGAGCCTTACAGGAGGTCCTTCCTGCCGGCGGCTATTAGACTATTTAATGCCTCACCGGGGTGCCGTGCCATCGGCAACATAGATCTGGAACTGTTGGGGTGCTAGGACCTAGTTTAACAATTATGCATCCATCCGTGAGTAACTCTGGTCCGTAATCACTCATTCACTCAGGACTTATTTATTCATTCAGGTCTGTATATACATATTCATGTACAGATGTTATATCATATCACGTGCAATATTGCAAGTAATTCTTGGACTTAACTTACGTAGTCATTCACCCAGGAATGCATATTAGTATCCTGTCAGTTATCTTTTTTCATTGCTTTTAGTATATTGAATGTGCAATACGTGCATTTATCTATAATTAAACCCTGCACACTAAGGACTGTATTTTAAGGGAATTACTATTAATTATATCATACACACATTTAGCTATTTAAGTATCTCTTCCTGTCATTTACCTGTACAGTTTGTGTAACTATGCAAGTATTCACTTATCTGTAAATATAACTGTATATTTACCTGTACAGCTAATTTAACCATGCAAAATATTCACTTACTTGTTCATTTAACCAGTCTGTCTATTAAGTAAACTAATATTACCCTCACTCATATCATATGCATTTTTAGCTACTGAAGTATTTCTCTGCCATCGACCTGTATAGTATAGTTAACCATCCAACAATGTATAGTGTACATATTCAGCCATCCACCCATACTATGCAATGTCTTTTTTGCACTCCAGACATCTTGTATTTTTATACTTTTTCATACTGCCGCTCTATGTATCGTGTATCTGTCTTTTGTGTATTTTTGTTCTGGCATTTTGCACCTGCCCTGTGTTTTTTCATAGCTGCTTGACAAAGAAATTTCCCCTCGGATATCAATAAAGTATCTATCAATCTATCTAGTACACACACACACACACTAGTACATTGACACACACACACACACACACACACACACTCTTGTAGCGACAAAGTATTGTAGAGACACCGTGTTGTAGAGACACCGTGTTGTAGAGACACCGTGTTGTAGAGACACCTGTATACGAGGACTCAGATCTAAGATCCAAATGAGTATTAAGATCCAGGAGCAACTCGAGGCTCTTTACACTGTCTGGTAAAAGGTCTAAGACGTTTGAAGGTGTTCTTGTGACACTGGTTGGTTAGTGACGTTGGCTCTGGTCCTCTGGAGCAGGGCGCTGAAGACAGACAGACAGACAGCTAGACAGAGACAGGCAGTCGGCCAGTGACAGACAGACATGTAAAGTGACCCTGAACCTATTTTACCTTGAGGCAGACTGGGGCGTCACGGTCAAACTGGTCCAGAAAACATCCCATCGACTTCCTGCCTGAGGCCTGGCGGAAACGGAAGCAGAACTGTGTGTCCCCTAGACAACCTGACAAGAAGGAAGAAGAAACACATGTAGTTATCCTCCTCCATGCTCCAGCTCTTTCCTCTAGGTTGGATGACATGTGGAGGGGATGTCACTCAGAGGGGAGGAATGCTGTGATATCAACAAGGTTCTGAGATGGATGCTTTTAAACCATACGATAAAGGATTGATGGAATTATCATGCTTGAAAAGGACAGCAATGGAGTTGGCAAGAGCACAAACAGATCTGGGACCAGGCTACTAAAAATGTATACAGATCCAAATAAGACAAGACAAGTCTAACAAGGCATTTGGTGAAGACATTTGAAGGGGTAAATGTTAACGTAACAGGTCAGCAGGCAGGAGAAGAGAACAGAGTGATGTAATGAAGGTTATATTCCCTGAGTTACTGCCCAGTGGAAAACCAGTACTACATTCCAGAGCAGATCCAAGCCTGCATGTCTCTAAGAGTCTGCCTGCTGCACACCACAAGGGACATGAGGTTTTCCCAGGATGCCAAGTGTGGCAGACCTCCAACCTGTATACGTAGGAGTCTTTCAAAGGGGTTGGAATAAAGTGAAAGTCACATTTCTTTCGGATGGACCTAGTGTACAATTTATGAATAAAGTGATCTTAATCTGTTCCTGGGTGTTTCCTTGTTTTCTGAAGAAGGTAACTAGTGGCCTGAGTTCCAGTCTGTTTGAGCTATCATGCCAACTCCTTGTCACTCAAAGAACAATGTTGTGTGTAATTCCGGGCTATTCTGTATGTGATGAAATCAGTCACCGCTCACCTCCATGGTAAATCGTGGTCAGCTAAACCAGCCCAGTACAGAGAGCAGAAATACAGCAGCTGTCTAATCCTGTTCAATGACACTCTGTTCTCTATATAGGGCATTACTTTTGATGCACTATATAATCCTGTTCAATGACACCTCCGCCCCCCCACCTCTGGACTGATCCTCAACACCCCCCTTCCCCCCACCTCCCCACCCCCCTTCCCCCCACCTCCGCCCCCGCTCCCTCTGGACTGATCCTCAACACCCCCCTTCCCCCCATCTCCCCCCCCGCTCCCTCTGGACTGATCCTCAACACCCCCCTTCCCCCCATCTCCCCCCCCCGCTCCTTCTGGACTGATCTGAACCTCCCTTCCCCCCACCTCCGCCCCCGCTCCCTCTGGACTGATCCTCAACACCCCCCTTCCCCGCATCTCCCCCCCCGCTCCCTCTGGACTGATCCTCAACACCCCCCTTCCCCCCCGCTCCCTCTGGACTGATCCTCAACACCCCCCTTCCCCCCCACCTCCGCCCCCGCTCCCTCTGGACTGATCCTCAACACCCCCCTTCCCCCCCACCTCCGCCCCCGCTCCCTCTGGACTGATCCTCAACACCCCCCCACCTCCCCACCGGGGCTGGCTTTCACCACCAACCAAGTGAAGAGAGAGCTGGAGAGACTACATCAGTGGAAAGTGGCGGGCCCTGATGGCATCAGCCCAAGGGTGCGTAGGGTCTGTGCTGACCAACTGTGTGGAATACTCCAGCGTCCCTTCAACCTTAGCCTGAGCCTAGGAAGACATGCTGTGGAAAACATCCTGCCTCGTCCCAGTGCCCAAGAAGGCACACCCCACTGTCCTGAATGACTTCAGACCTGTAGCACTAACATCCCACATCATGAAGACCCTGGAAAGGTTAGTCCTCGCTCACCTCAGACCCCTGGTGCGTACATCACTTGACCCCCTGCAGTTCGCATACCAGCGCAACATCGGGGTGGATGATGCAATCATCTACCTTCTGCAGAGGGCCTACTCTCACCTGGACAACGCAGATTGCACTGTGAGGGTTGTTTTTTTTTACTTCTCCAGTGCCTTCAACACCATTCAGCCCCTGCTACAGGGTGAGAAGATGAGGAGGATGGAAGTGGAAGCACCCTTAGTCTCCTGGGTCACGGACTACCTGACCGGTAGGCCACAATTTGTGCGACTACAGAGCTGTGTGTCAGAACGGGCAGTTAGCAACACAGGGGCCCCCCAGGGAACGGTCCTGTCCCCCTTCCTGTTCACCTTCTACACCTCAGACTTCAGATATAACTCTGAAACATGCCACCTACAGAAGTTCTCGGATGACTCTGCTATTGTAGGGTGCATCAGGGGTGGGCAGGAGGAGTAGTACAGGAGCACAATCAGTGACTTTGTGTTGTGGTGTGAGCAGAACCACCTTCAGCTCAACATCAACAAAACAAAGGAGATGGTGGTGGACTTCAGGAGAACCAAGGCCCAACTGACTGCAGTCCCTATACAGGGGATGGATGTGGAAATGGTTGGGTCATACAAGTTCCTGGGAGTCCATTTGGACAACAGGCTGGAAAGGGCCGGTAACACCGGGGCCCTGTACAAAAAGGGCCAGAGCCGACTCTACTTTCTGAGGAGGCTCAGGTCCTTCAACGTGTGCAGCAAACTACTGCATACCTTCTACCAGTCTGTGGTGGCCAGTGCCATCTTTTTTGCAGTGGTGTGCTGGGGAGACAACATTAAAGCCGGTGATGCTTCTCGGGTAAATAAGCTGATCAGGAAGGCTAGCTCTGTCCTGGGGATGAGCCTTGACACTCTAGAGGAGGTGGCCGATCCTGGCCAAACTGCTGGCCATCATGGACAACGTCACACACTCTCTGTATGCCATAGTTATGACGCAGAGGAGCACCTTCAGTCACAGACTGATCCCACCCCGGTGTGCCAGAGAGCGCTACAGGAGGTCCTTCCTGCCGGCGGCTATTAGACTATATAATGCCTCACCGGGGTGCCGTGCCGTCGTCAACATAGATCTGGAACTGTTGGGGTGCTAGGCCCTAGTTTAACAATTATGCATCCATCTGTGAGTAGCTCTGGTCCGTAATCACTCATTCACTCAGGACCTATTTATTCATGCAGGTCTGTATATACATACTCATGTACAGTTGTTATATCATATCA
This sequence comes from Thymallus thymallus, assembly GCA_023634145.1. NCBI lineage: Eukaryota > Metazoa > Chordata > Actinopteri > Salmoniformes > Salmonidae > Thymallus > Thymallus thymallus. Next base: position 2,066,736 of record CM042410.1, read on the forward strand.
TGTGCAATATTGCAAGTAATTCTTGGACCTAACTTACGTAGGCATTCACTCAGGAATGCATATTAGTATCCTGCCAGTTGCATCTTTTCTCATTGCTTTTAGTATATCAAATGTGCAATACGTGCAGTTATCTGTAATTCAACCCTGCGCACTAAAGACTGTATTTTAAGGGAATTACTATTATTACCCCAAATTATATCATACACACATTTAGCTATTTAAGTTTCTCTTCCTGTCATTTACCTGTACAGTTTAAGTAACCATGCAAGTATCCACTTATCTGTAAATATAACTGTATATTTACCTGTACAGCTAATTTAACCAGGCAAAATATTCACTTACCTGTTCATTTGGCCAGTCTGTCTATTAAGTAAACTATTATTACCCTCGCTCATATCATATGCATTTTTAGCTACTGAAGTATTTCTCTGCCATCGACCTGTATAGTATAGTTAACCATCCAACATTCACCAATGTATAGTGTACATATTCAGCCAACCACCCATACTATGCAATGTCTTTTTATCGCTTTATTTGCACTCCAGATATCTTGTATTTCTATACTTTTTCATACTTCCGCTCTATGTATCATGTACCGTGTATCTGTCTTTTGTGTACTTTCGTTGTGGCATTTTGCACCTGCCCTGTTTTGTTGTAGCTGCTTGACAAAGAAATGTCCCCCTCGGGATCAATAAAGTATCTATCAAGGTGTCCATAATTATTAGGCAGCTTCTTTTCCTCAGGCAAAATGGGCCAAAAAAGAGATTTAACTGACTCTGAAAAGTCAAATTGTAAGAAGTCTTTCAGAGGGATGCAGCACTCTTGAAATTGCTAATATATTGGGGCGTGATCACAGAACCATCAAACGTTTTGTTGCAAATAGTCAACAGGGTCGCAAGTTGAGAAAAAAATAATTAAATTAACTGCCAAAGATTTGAGAAGGATCAAACGTGAAGAAACCAGGAACCCATCATCCTCTAGTCCTGTCATATTCCAGAACTGCAACCTACCTGGAGTGCCCAGAAGTACAAGGTGTTCAGTGCTCAGAGACATGGCCAAGGTAAGGAAGGCTGAAACCCGACCAACACTGAACAAGACACATAAGTTGAAACGTCAAGACTGGGCCAAGAAATATCTGAAGACAGATTTTATGGACTGATGAGATGAGTGAGACTTGACGGACCAGATGGATGGGCCCGTGGCTGGATCAGTAACGGGCACGGAGCTCCACTTCGACTCAGACGCCAGCAGGGTGGAGGTGGGGTACTGGTGTGGGCTGGTATTATTAAAGATGAGCTAGTTGGACCTTTTCGGGTTGAAGATGGACTCAAACTCAACTCCCAAACCTACTGCCAGTTTTTAGAAGACACTTTCTTCAAGCAGTGGTACAGAAAAAATTCTGCATCTTTCAAGAAGACCATGATTTTTATGCAGGACAATGCTCCATCGCATGTATCGAAGTACTCCACTGCGTGGCTAGCTAGTGAAGGCCTTAAAGATGAAAGAATAATGACATGGCCCCCTTCCTCACCTGACCTAAACCCTATTGAGAGCTTGTGGTCCCTTCTTAAACGGTCAATTTACGGTGAAGGAAAACAGTCCACCTCTCTGACCAGTGTCTGGGAGGCTGTGGCTGCTGCTGCACAAAAAGTTGATCATCAACAGATCAAGAAACTGACAGACTGGTACTGATCTCTATGGAATATATTTGGGTGAGACAGAATAGGCAGTATTAGGATATGCTCAATTATCTCATGGTACCCTAGATTACAACTATACTAAATATTACACAGAACAAGGAGACCCATTGGGGAAGTTTTTTTTAGCTAGCTATATAGTAATCATAAATGTTGTCTATAAATCAGTCGCAGCAGCCTATTTTCAAGATGGCCGTCATTCATTTAAATGGGGAAGAACTGCATTCATTTTGCATGGCCAGTAGGGATGGGCATTTGAAATGATTCCACTATCCGAATAATATCCAATATATTTTTGAATATTCTAAAATGTTTTAATGCTGCTGCCGTTCCATGATGTAATCAGCCTGACAAGACGCAACGCATTCAGTGACAAGAACTGTGACTTAAGATGTTAGAATAAATAACAGTTAAATAAACAACACAAATGCAAGATACATTTATTGAACATGAGGAAAAGACATTGAACTTGAAAAATGCTGGCCTTCAGAAGTAGCTCTTAAACGGAGTGGAATAACGCCTACGATGAGTTAAATAAAACGTATAAACACACATTGAACAAAATTAAACACGTCCTTTAATATCCTTTATAAAAACGAAAGATACACATTATAACCTATTAATTTGCAGAGATCAGTCCTTGGAACTGGGATCTTATAGAGGCTACGGCACAACGACAGATTAAAGCCGTTAAAAGCTCAGAGGTAGCAGGTCTTCTGTTATCATTGTGGTGATCAACTGTGTGATGTTCAGTTTCTTACCGGGTCACAGCTTCACTTCAAGGTACAACATGAGGTGATGCAGGGCTGCGTTTGTTTGTCCTGTGACAAAGTTGTTTCTTTATGCTTCAACCTCGTGGTTTTGCATTGAAGTGGTAGACTTGTGGTACACTAGCTTGACATTGCATATTTTACATTTAACATGGTTGTCAACATGATCTAAATACCTCCACACTTCTCTTCGCTTGCCATTCTTCCGGTTTTGAGCTCAAATGATAGACTGCAGCAGAATGGCCTCCTTTTCTGCTTATTATTTATTAAATAACTTAAAACATGACAACTCTTATAATACATGACACATGGAACTTTGAACTAACGTCATAAGTATTAGAAACAAGTATTCGAATACTAACTTCATTTAGGATATTTGAGTAATCGTGCCCATCCCTAATGGCCATAACTGAATAGATTATTGAGTAATAAGACCAAAATGTGGGTAGGTGTCAGTAAATTAAAAAAAATGTTTTTTTTAATTTCACCTTTATTTAACCAGGTAGGTCAGTTGAGAACTAGTTCTCATTTACAACTGTGACCTGGCCAAGACAAAGCAAAGCAGTGTGACAAAAAACAACACAGAGTTACACAGTACACAAACATAATCAAAAACACAATAGAAAAATGACGACAACACAAAATGATTGGCCAAGTGTGTCAGTTGGGAGAGGCTACACGGACACGCCTGGTGCCCAACATTTATGACGTACACTAAAAAGGTATGTGGCTACCTGTTCATCAAACATGTTATTCCAAAATCATGGGCATTAATATGGATTTAGTTCCCCATTTGCTGCTATAACAGCCTCCACTCTTCTGGGAAGGTTTCTACTAGATGTTGGATCATTGCTGCAGGGACTTGCTTCCATTCAGCCACAAGAGCATTAGTGAGGTCATGCATTGATGTTAGGCGATTAGGCCTGGCTCACAGTAGGCGTTCCAATTCATCCCAAAGGTGTTTGATGGGATTGAGGTCAGGGCTCTCTGCAGGCTAATCAAGTTCATCCACACCGATCTCGACAAACCATTTCTGTATGGACCTCGCTTTGTGCACGGGGGCATTGTCATGCTGATACAGGAAGGGGCCTTCCACAAACTGTTGCCACTAAGTTGGAAGCACAGAATAGTCTAGAATGTCATTGTATGCTGTAGGGTTAAGATTTCCTTTCACTGGAACTAAGGGGCCTGAACCATGAAAAACAGCCCCAGACTATTATTCCTCCTCCACCAAACTTTACAGTTGGCACTGCATTCGTGCAGGAAGCGTTCTACTGGCATCCGCCAAACACAGATTCGTCCGTCGGACTGACAGATGGTGAAGCGTGATTCATCACTCCAGAGAAAGTGTTTCCACTCCTCCAGAGTCCAATGGCGGCGAGCTTTACACCACTCCAGCCGACGCTTGGCATTGCGCATTAAGCTACCGACAAAATGTTATTGTGCCGACATTGCTTCCAGAGGCAGTTTGGAACTTGGTAGTGAGTGATGCAACCGAGGACAGACGATGTTTACGCGCCACGCGCTTCACCACTCGCCTATCCCGTTCTGTGAGCTTGTGTGGCACTTCACTGCTGAGCCGTTGTTGCTCCTAGAAGTTTCCACTTCACAATAGCCGCACTTACTTTTTGGAAAGATGGCATAATTTGACGGTGCCACGTTGAAAGTCACTGACCTCTTTACTACGGACCATTCTTCTGCCAATGTTTGTCTATGGTGCTTGCATGGCTGTGTACTCGATTTTATACACCCGTCAGCAACAGGTGTGGCTGAAATAGCCAAATCCCCTAATTTGAAGGAGGGAGGAAAAACTGAGTTAAGCAGTGTCATCCAGATGGTTACTATACTACCAAATACAGTACCAGTCATTCAAGGGTTTTTCTTTATTTTTACTATTTTCTACATTGTAGAATAATAGTGAAGACATCAAAACTATGAAATAACACATATGGAATTGTTTAACACAAAAAAGGTGTTACACAAATCAAAATATATTTTATATTTGAGATTCTTCAAAGTAGCCACCCTTTGCCTTGATGACAGCTTTGCACACTTGGCATTCTCTCAACTAGATTCATGAGGTAGTCACCTGGAATGCATTTCAAAACAGGTGTTCCTTGTTAAAAGTTCATTTGTGGAATTTCTTTCCTTCTTAATGCGTTTGAGCCAATCAGTTGTATTGTGACAAGGTAGGGGTGGTATACAGAAGATAGCCCTATTTGGTAAAAGACCAAGTCCATATTATGGCAAGAACAGCTTAAATAAGCAAAGAGAAACGACAGTCCATCATTACTTTAAGACATGGTCAGTCAAATTAGAGATTTGTTCCAACCACCGTATCTTTGTGAGACGCAAAGTAGGTGAACAGTTGATCTACACGTGTGGTTCCCACCGTGAAGCATGGAGGAGGAGGTGTGATGGTGCTTTGCTGGGTACACCGTCAGTGATTTATTTAGAATTCAAGGCACACTTAACCAGCATGGCTACCACAGCATTCTGCAGCGATACGCCATCCCATCTGGTTTGCACTTAGTGGGACTATCATGTTTTTCAACATAACAATGACCCAACACACCTCCAGGCTGTGTAAGGGCTATTTGACCAAGAAGGAGAGTGATGGAGTGCTGCATCAGATGACCTGGCCTCCACAATCACCCGACCTCAACCCAATTGAGATGGTTTGGGAAGATTTGGACCGCAGAGTGAAGGAAAACCAAGAGTGTGCAAAGCTTTCATCAAAGCAAAGGGTGGCTACTTTGAAGAATCAAAAAAATATATTTTGATGTGTTTAAAACTTTTTGGGGTAATTACATGATTCCATATGTGTTATTACATAGATAGTTGATATCTTCACTATTATTCTACAATGTAGAACATAGTAAAAATAAAGAACAACCATAGAATGAGTAGGAGTCCAAACTGTTGACTGGTACTGTATATACAGGTGGTTACTATACTATCAAATACATCCAAGCTGTTACTATCCTACCCTACTCTAAATATAATCAAGTGGGTTGGAACACGTAGAGCTCCGCGACAGGATTGTGTCGAGACAAAGATCTGGGGAAGGGTACCAAAAACATTTCCCCAAGAACACAGTAGCCTCAATAATTCTTAAAATGGACGAAGTTTGGAACCACCTAGACTCTTTCTAGAGCTGGCTGCTCGGCCAAACTGAGCAATCGGGGGGAGAAGGGCCTTTGTCAGGGAGGTGACCAAGAACCTGATGTTCAGACAGAACTCCAGAGTTCCTCTGTGGAGATGGGAGAACCTTCCAGAAGGACAACCATCTCTGCAGCACTCTACCAAATCAGGCCTTTATGGAAGAGTGGCCAGACGGAAACCACTCCACAGTAAAAAGCACATGACAGCCCATTTGGAGTTTGCCAAACGGCACCTAAAAACTCTCAGTCAATGATTAACAAGATTATCTGGTCTGATGAAACCAAGATTGAACTCTTTGGCCAGAATGCCAAGCGTCACGTCTGAAGGAAACCTGGCACCATCCCTACGGTGAAACTTGGTGGTGGCAGCATCATGCTGTGGGTATTTTTTTACAGCAGCAGGGACTGGGACTAGTCAGGATCGAGCAAAGAATAACTGAGCAAAGAACAAAGAGATCCTTGATAAAAACCTGCTCAGGACATCAGACTGGACAACGACCTTAAGCACACAGCCAAGAAAACTCAGGAGTGGCTTCGGGACAAGTCTCTGAATGTCCTTGAGTGGCCCAGCCAGAGCCCGGACTTGAACCCGATCAAACATCTCTGGAGAATAGGTGTGCAGCTATTCAACCTGAAAGAGCTTGAGAGGATCTGCAGAAAAGGATGGTGTACCAAGCAAATACAGGTGTACCAAGCTTGTAGCGTCATACCCAAGAAGACTTGAGGTTGTAATCGCTGCCAAAGGTGCTTCAACAAAGTACTGAGTAAAGGGTCGGAATACTTATGTAAATCTAGTATTTTTGGCTTTGTCATTACGGGGCATTGTGTGTAGATTGATGAGGGATACACTATTCTGGAAAACAATTTAGTCCATTTTAGAATAAGGCTGTAACCTAGCAAAATGTGTAAAAAGTCAAAGGGTCTGAATACCTCCCGCTCTCTCTCCCCCCAATGAAATGACATCTCTCCCAGCTCTTACTGACACCTACCCATAAGCCCTCTCTCTTTCCATTTACTGTAACAAGCATCCTCACCCAGTTAGCACTCGACTGGAAAAAGACGTCCATGGACGTTGGAAAGTAGTTGGTAAATTCGCCCAGGCCTTCATTTAAACATCCACAGACATTTGTTTTTTGGTTGTGTCCGGACCAGCCTTGATTCCAAAGATTCCTAGATCCTCTTCCAGACTCCCTACACCTACCCAAGGACGTCAGAGTACAAAAATCTGTTAGATAGGTAGGTAGGTAGGTACTTTATTGATCCCCCGGGAGAGAAATTTCATTGTCAAGCAGCTACAACAAAACAGGGCAGGTGCAAAATGCCACAACGAAAGTACACAAAAGACAGATACACGGTACATGATACATAGAGCGGCAGTATGAAAAAGTATAGAAATACAAGATATCTGGAGTGCAAAAAAATAAAAGCTATAAAAAGACATTGCATAGTATGGGTGGTTGGCTGAATATGTACACTACACATTGGTGGATGTTGGATGGTTACCTATACTATACAGGTCGATGGCAGAGAAATACTTCAGTAGCTAAAAATGCGTATGATATGAGCGAGGGTAATAATAGTTTACTTAATAGACAGACTGGCTAAATGAACAGGTAAGTGACAATTTTGCATGGTTAAATTAGCTGTACAGGTAAGTATACAGTTATATTTACAGATAAGTGAATACTTGCATGGTTCCACAAACTGTACAGGTAAATGACAGGAAGAGATACTTTAATAGCTAAATGTGTGTATGATATAATTTGGGGTAATAATAGTAATTCCCTTAAAATACTGTCATTAGTGCGCAAGGTTTAGTTACAGACAACTGCACATATTGCACATTCGATATACTAAAAGCAATGAGAAAAGGTGCAACTGACAGGATACTAATATGCATTCCTGAGTGAATGCCTACGTAAGTTAGGTCCAAGAATTACTAGCAATATTGCACGTGATATGATATAACAACTGTACATGAGTATGTATATACAGACCTGTATGAATAAATAGGTCCTGAGTGAATGAGTGCTGACGGACCAGTTACACTCACAGATGGATGCATAATTGTTAAACTAGGTCCTAGCACCCCAACAGTTCCAGATCTATGTTGACGACGGCACGGCACCCCGGTGAGGCATTATATAGTCTAATAGCCGCCGGCAGGAAGGACCTCCTGTAGCGCTCTCTGGTACACCGTGGTGGGATCAGTCTGTGACTGAAAGTGCTCCTCTGCGTCATAACCATAGCGTGCAGAGGGTGGGTGACGTTGTCCATGATGGCCAGCAGTTTGGCCAGGATCCGTCTCTCCGCCACCTCCTCTAGAGTGTCAAGGCTCATCCCCAGAACAGAGCTAGCCTTCCTGATCAGCTTATTTACCCGAGAAGCATCACCGGCTTTGATGTTTGCTCCCCAGCACACCACTGCAAAAAAGATGGCACTGGCCACCACAGACTGGTAGAAGGTATGCAGTAGTTTACTGCACACGTTGAAGGACCTGAGCCTCCTCAGAAAGTAGAGTCTGCTCTACCGGCCCATTCCAGCCTGTTGTCCATATGGACTCCCAGGAACTTGTATGACCCAACCATTTCCACATCCATCCCCTGTATAGGGACTGCAGTCAGTTGTGCCTTGGTTCTCCTGAAGTCCACCACCATCTCCTTTGTTTTGCTGATGTTGAGCTGAAGGTGGTTCTGCTCACACCACAACACAAAGTCACTGATTGTGCTCCTGTACTCCTCCTCCTGCCCACCCCTGATGCACCCTACAATAGCAGAGTCATCCGAGAACTTCTGTAGGTGGCATGTTTCAGAGTTATATCTGAAGTCTGAGGTGTAGAGGGTGAACAGGAAGGGGGACAGGACCGTTCCCTGGGGGGCCCCTGTGTTGCTAACTGCCCGTTCTGACACACAGCTCTGTAGTCGCACAAATTGTGGCCTACCGGTCAGGTAGTCCGTGACCCAGGAGACTAAGGGTGCTTCCACTTTCATCCTCTTCATCTTCTCTCCCAGTAGCAGGGGCTGAATGGTTAACGACCTAACTGAGGATCTAAATTTAACTTTGCGTAATACCCTAGACGCAGTCGCACCCCTAAAGATATGTCATAAGAAACTAGCTCCCTGGTACATGGAAAATACCCGAGCTTTGATGCAAGCTTTCAGAAAATTGTAAAATTGTAAGTCTTCCTACTAGCTCGGAAAGAAAGTACAGTGCAATATGGAAGAGTCCTCACTGCTGCTCGATCATCCTATTTTTCCAACCTAATTGAGGAGAATAAGAACAATCCAAAATATATATTTGATACTGTCGCTAAGCTAACTAAAAAGCAGCATTCCCCAAGAGAGGCTGCCTTTCACTTCAACAGTGATGAATTCATGAACTTCTTCAATGAAAAGATCATTATCATTAGAAAGCAAATTACAGACTCCTTTTTGAATCGGCGTATTTCCCCAAAGCTCAGCTGTCCTGAGTCTGCACAAAACTGCCAGGACCTGGGATCAATGGAGATACTCAAGTTTCTTAATATCTCTTGACATATTCATGAAAAACTTCGCTTGGCCCTCCTTTGCTGAACATAATAAATGGCTCCCTCTCCACCAGATGTGTACCAAACTCACTAAAAGTGCAGTAATAAACCTTCTCTTGAAAAAGCCAAACCTTGACCCAGAAAATGTAAGAAAACGATTGGCCTATTTAAAATCTCCCATTCCCTCAAAAAAAGTTGAAAAAGCTGTCGCACAGCAACTCACTGGCTTCCTGAAGACAAATGATTTACACAAATCGCTTCAATCTGGTTTTAGACCCCATCATAGCACTGAGACTGCACTCGTGAAGGTGGTAAATTACCTTTTAATGGTGTCAGACCAAGGCTCTGCATCGGTCTTCGTGCTCTTAGACCTTAGGGCTGCTTTTGACACTGTCGATCACCATATTCTTGGTGAGATTGGAAACCTTAATTGGTCTACACGGACAAGTTCTTGCCTGGTTTAGATCTTATCTGTCGGAAAGATATCAGTTTGTCTCCGTGGATGGTTTGTCCTCTGACAAAACAATTGTAAGTTTCGGTGTTCATAGAGGTCCCGTTTTAGGACCACTATTGTTTTCACTATATATTTTACCACTTGGAAAGACAATGTTAACTTCCATTGCTATGCGGACGACACACAGCTGTACATCTCGATGAAACATGGTGAAGCCCCAAAATTGCCTACCCTTGAAGCCTGTTTCAGAAATAAGGAAGTGGATGGCAGCAAATCTAGGTCCCAAGAAACAAAGAGATCTTCTGTTGGATCTGACAATTAATCTTGATGGTTGTACAGTCGTCCCCCGAAAAAACTGAAGTACCTCGGCGTTACTCTGGACCCTGATCGCTCTTTTGACGAACATATCAAGAATATTTCAAGAGCAGCTTTTTTCCATCTTCATAACATTGCAAAAATCTGAAACTTGATGTCCTAAAATGATGCGGAAAAGCTAATCCATGCTTTTGTCACTTCTAGATTAGATTACTGCAATGCTCTACTCTCCGGCTACCTGGATAAAGCACTAAATAAACTTCAAATAGTGCTAAACACGGCTGCAAGAATCTTGACTAGAACCAAAAGATTTGACCATATTACCCCCGTGCTAGCCTCTCAACAATGGCTTCCTGTTAAGGCTTTGGGCTGTCCCTAGAAATTCTAAGCAAACAGCTGGAGGCAGGGCTTTCTCATATAGAGCTCAATTTTTATGGAATGGTCTGCCTATCCATGTGAGAGAAGTCATTAATGAAGACTTCAGCAGGTCCTATGATTGAGTGGAAACGCTATTGGAGCGACGAACCGCCCTTGCTGTCTCTGCCTGGCTGATTCCCGTCTTTCCATTGGGATTCTCTGCCTCGGACCCTATTACGGGGGCTGAGTCACTGGCTTAAAGGTGCTTTCCATGCTGTCCCTAGGAGGGGTGCGTCACTGACATGATCCTGTCAGGTCTGTCGCCGCCTCGGGCTTGTGCAGTGGAGGGGATCTTCGTGGGCTATACTCTGCCTTGTCTCAGGGTAGTAGGTTGGTGGTCTGTTGATATCCCTCTATTGGTGTAGGGGCTGTGCTTTGTCAGAGTGGGTGGGGTTATATCCTGCCTGGTTGGCCCTGACCTGGGGTATTGTCGGACGGGGCTACACTGTCTCCCGACCCAGTCTCAACCTCCAGTATCTATGCTGCAACAGTCTATGTGCCGGGGGGCTAGGGTCAGTTTGTTATATCTGGTGTTATTATCCGGTGTCCTGTGTGAATTTAAGTATGCTGCCGTTTTCAACTCTCTCGCTCTACCGCACCTGCTATTTCAACATCTAAATGCCCGGCTATGAAAAGCCAAGTGACATTCACTCCTGATGTATTTACCTGTTGCAACCTCTACAACCACTGTGATTATTATTTGAACCTGCTGGTCATCTATGAACGTTTGAACATCTTGGAGAAAGAACTGGCCTTATTGACCGTGCATTGTTATAATCTCCACCCGGCACAGCCAGAAGAGGACTGGCCACCCCTCAGAGCCTGGTTCCTCTCTAGGTTTTTGCCTTTCTAGGGAGTTTTTCCAGCCACCGTGCTTCTACATCTGCATTGCTTGCTGTTTGGGGTTTTAGGCTGGGTTTCTGTATAGCACTTTGTGACATCTGATGTAAAAAGGGCTTTATAAATACATTTGATTGATTTATTGATTGTTTGCAATATCCACAGACATCTGGATCAGCCTTCATTTGGCCCAAACATAGACGTCCATGATTGGTTTAGATTTGGTCCAGTCTAGATTTGGAGAGCACAGTAGAGTATAGTTCAGGACAGTAGAGTATAACAGAGTGGAGTATAGTTCAGGACAGTAGAGTATAACAGAGTGGAGTATAGTTCAGGACAGTAGAGTATAACAGAGTGGAGTATAGTTCAGGACAGTAGAGTATAACAGAGTGGAGTATAGTTCAGGACAGTAGAGTATAACAGAGTGGAGTATAGTTCAGGACAGTAGAGTATAACAGAGTGGAGTATAGTTCAGGACAGTAGAGTATAACAGAGTGGAGTATAGTTCAGGACAGTAGAGTATAACAGAGTGGAGTATAGTTCAGGACAGTAGAGTATAACAGAGTGGAGTATAGGTCAGGACAGTACAGTATAACAGAGTGGAGTATAGGTCAGGACAGTACAGTATAACAGAGTGGAGTATAGGTCAGGACAGTACAGTATAACAGAGTGGAGTATAGTTCAGGACAGTATAACAGAGTGGAGTATAGTTCAGGACAGTATAACAGAGTGGAGTATAGTTCAGGACAGTATAACAGAGTGGAGTATAGTTCAGGACAGTATAACAGAGTGGAGTATAGTTCAGGACAGTATAACAGAGTGGAGTATAGTTCAGGACAGTATAACAGAGTGGAGTATAGTTCAGGACAGTACAGTATAACAGAGTGGAGTATAGTTCAGGACAGTACAGTATAACAGAATGGAGTACAGTTCAGGACAGTACAGTATAACAGAGTGGAGTATAGTTCAGGACAGTATAACAGAGTGGAGTATAGTTCAGGACAGTATAACAGAGTGGAGTATAGTTCAGGACAGTATAACAGAGGAGTATAGTTCAGGACAGTACAGTATAACAGTGGAGTATAGTTCAGGACAGTACAGTATAACAGTGGAGTACAGTTCAGGACAGTACAGTATAACAGAGTGGAGTATAGTTCAGGACAGTATAACAGAGGAGTATAGTTCAGGACAGTACAGTATAACAGTGGAGTATAGTTCAGGACAGTACAGTATAACAGAGTGGAGTATAGTTCAGGACAGTATAACAGAGGAGTATAGTTCAGGACAGTACAGTATAACAGTAGAGTATAGTTCAGGACAGTACAGTATAACAGTGGAGTATAGTTCAGGACAGTACAAGGTAGAACACACTGATGTACTGTACTCTATTTTGATGCTCAAACTTGTGAAACATACACATCTATGATTGGGTCATATTTGGTCCGGTCCAACCAAATGTGGTCTTGTTTGGTGGCAGAGGTCTTTATAGTCAGTGTGTAAAATAAATACCTGAATATGCAAAAGGAGGATATTGCATATTTCTACATTTCAGGATACATCACCATGAAGAGAATGACATTCATATCCATAATTCAGCATTTCTGTGTCGTACAAACCAGGAACCCATGATGACATTCTAGTTTGGGTTTTTTAAACTAAAGATGTCATATTATAGCTGACACTCCTTTCTGCAGACATCTTTAAATCTTAAAATTCAGAGTAGATACATTAAGAGTTTTTGGGAAACGTGGTCACAAAAAACAGGAATATTTGACCAAACTTTGCATCTGCACAGCCCTTTCAGGAAATATGTTTTTCAAATGTTCAGGGTAAATTGCTAAAAGTAGTCATTTTGCATAGTTGTATGGTTTGTTAAAATGTGAAAATCAATGGTATTTGTTTGGCATACATTAAGAGAAAAATCTGAGTTACTGTGGAATTGCACAACAGACTATTACAGGTGTCAACTATAAAATCAAAATATATTTGTCACATGCTTAAGGTGATTCTCATGAAACCAGTTTTTAAAATGTCTGTATCAAAATTGAGTTATAAAACCATGAAGCATCTACAAAAATCAACTATCGTTATGAGTAATAAGTTATTGGGAAAGTGTCTTATATACATATTTATTTATTTTATTTTCGCCTGAATTAAAAAAATTAAAAAGAAATCACCCCAAATTCTCATTAACGGAATGCGTCCAGATTAAAAAAATAAAAAACCTAACTTATTTGAATAAAACAAAACATGTTGCGGTAGTTTGTCCATAAATCATATACTAGTTGAAGTTATTAAAACTATAATATTTATTACATAGAAAAGTGTCTGACGTGTCTCATTACTGATGACACTCAGGAGCTCCAGAGAGGCGCAGCGGTCTAAGGTACTGCATCTCAGTGCTAGAGGAGCCCCATCTAGCGTCGCACAATTTGCTCCGAGCCATCCAGGTTTGGCCGGGGCAGGCCGCCACTGTAAATAACTATGTGTTCTTAAATGACTTCCCTAGTTAAAGGTTCAATAAAAATACATAAATTACAGAACACTTTTTCAAGATCCTGTAAAAACTCAAATCCATTTCTAAATAAAGCGTTATTCACCCATGATGTATCATCTAGAGGAGTAGTCAGATGAGTACCCATGATGCATCATCTAGAGGAGTAGTCAGATGAGCACCCATGATGCATCATCTAGAGGAGTAGTCAGATGAGCACCCATGATGCATCATCTAGAGGAGTAGTCAGATGAGCACCCATGATGCATCATCTAGAGGAGTAGTCAGATGAGCACCCATGATGCATCATCTAGAGGAGTAGTCAGATGAGCACCCATGATGTATCATCTAGTCAGATGGTTCATTTCTTCAGAATGTTGTTGTTATTCTCAAAACACCCGTCACCTCACTTGGCATTCTCATTACCGAAACGGTTAAAGAGCTGGAATTGGGAAAAAGTCTGATTCAATTGTATAATTTTATTGTAAATATATATTTTTCCCCCAGTGTTATATTTAACTAAAGCCTTTCCATTAAGGGAGCAACGCAAAAAAAATATTACAAATATTGATTTGTTTACTTTTTTGGACTTCGAAAACTGTTACAGTAATGCAGATTTTGTGAAAATGTTGGTAAAATTGATAATATCTGATGAAAAAACATAATAGGAAGAAGTACAGATACTAATCTCAGAAACTAAAGAGGAAATGTTGTGATGTAGCTTAGCAGTGAAATGCTTACTGATGGTCCCTTCCCAACAATGGAGAGAGAAGAGAAATAGAAAAATAACAAGGAATAAATCCACCATGAATAACGATAACATGGCTGTATACACGGGACACCAGTATATAGATATGTACAGTTGAAGTCAGAAGATTACATACACCTTAGCCAGATACATTTCAACTCAGTTTTTCACAATTCCTGACATATAATCCTAGTAAAAATTCCCTGTCTTAGGTCAGTTAGGATCACCACTTTATTTTAAGAATGTGAAATGTCAGAATAATAGTAGCGAGAATGATTTATTTCAGCTTTTATTTCTTTCATCACATTCCCAGTGGGTCAGAAGTTTACATACACTCAATTAGTATTCGGTAGCATTGTCTTTAAATTGTTTAACTTGGGTCAAATGATTCTGGTAGCCTTCCACAAGCTTCCCACAATAAGTTGGGTGAATTTTGGCCCATTCCTCCTGACAGAACTGGTGTAACGGAGTCAGGTTTGTAGGCCTCCTTGCTCGCACACGCTTTTTCAGCTCTGCCCACAAATGTTCTATAGGGTTGAGGTAAGGGCTTTGTGATGGACACTCCAATACCTTGACTTTGTTGTCCTTAAGCCATTTTGCCACAACTTTGGAAGTATGCTTGGGGTCATTGTCCATTTGGAAGACCCATTTGCGACCAAGCTTTAACTTCCTGACTGATGTCTTGAGATGTTGCTTCAATATATCCACATTATTTTCCTTCCTCATGATGCCATCTATTTTGTGAAGTGCACCAGTCCCTCCAGCAGCAAAGCACCCCCACAACATGATGCTGCCACCCACGTGCTTCACGGTTGGGATGGTGATCTTCAGCTTGCAAGCCTCCCCCTTTTTCCTCCAAACTAACGATGGTCATTATGGCCAAACAGTTCCATTTTTGTTTCATCAGACCAGAGGACATTTCTCCAAAAAGTACGATCTTTGTCCCCATGTGCAGTTGCAAACCGTAGTCTGGCTTTTTTTTATGGCGGTTTTGGAACAGTGGCTTCGGAGCAGTGGCTTCTTCCTTGCTGTGCGGCCTTTCAGGTTATGTCGATATAGGACTCGTTTTACTGTGGATATAGATACTTTTGTACCTGTTTCCTCCAGCATCTTCACAAGGTCCTTTGCTGTTGTTCTGGGATTGATTTGCACTTTTCACACCAAAGTACGTTCATCTCTAGGAGACAGAACGTGTCACCTTCCTGAGCGGTACAAAGGCTGCGTGGTCCCATGGTGTTTATACTTGCGTACTATTGTTTGTATAGATGAACATGGTACCTTCAGGCGTTTGGAAATTGCTCTCAAGGATGAACCAGACTTGTGGAGGTCTACACATTTTTTTTCAGAGGTCTTGGCTGATTTATTTTCATTATCCCATGATGTCGAGCAAAGAGACACTGAGTTTGAAGGTAGGCCTTGAAATACATCCTCAGGTACACCTCCAATTCCCATTTTCTGGAATTTTCCAAGCTGTTTATAGGCACAGTCAACTAGTGTATGTAAACTTCTGACCCACTGGAATTGTGATATAGTGAATTATAAGTGAAATAATCTGTCTGTAAACAATTGTTGGAAGAATGACTTGTGTCATGCACAAAGTAGATGTCCTAACCGACTTACCAAAACTATAGTTTGTTAACATGAAGTCTGTGGAGTGGTTGAAAAATGAGTTCTAATGACTTCAACCTAAGTGTATGTAAACTTCTGAATTCAACTGTTTGTGATGAGTCAAAACCAATACGGAACTAGATTTGGATCTCTTGGACTTTATCCCAGTATGACTAATTTCACTAAAACAAATACGTTGTTCTGCTATTTGTCACATTGGAGTCAGGCTAGGTAAATAATTTGATCTGATTGCATAATATCATATTTTTAAGGTGAGAGCAATCCACTACAATGTTCAATGTTCCATTGCTGTTTGATAGTAGGTATTTTACAGAATGTCACGCCTGCTCACCTGTGGGGAAAACAACCTAGGTTTGACTCTCAGCAAAAATGTCACATTTTTCCAAACACCATTTTCTTATCTGTTCTTTGTATTCAATTACAAAACTACATTTAAGTAAAATACAACATGTCTAAAGATTACTTTTCAACATTGCCTGCTCCTGACCCCCAAGCCATAAGACTAGTGAACAGTTAATCAAATGGCTACCCTGGCTATTTGAATTCTCCCCCTTTTTATGTTGCACTGGCTTTATGCACACTCACTGGACTCTACCCACACACACACACAGTGCTGTTACTCTGTTTATCATCTATCCTGATTGCCTAGTCACTTATACCTCTAACTGCCTGGCACCCTGTACAGTGACTCGGTACCGGTACTCCTCGTATGTAGCCTCGTTATCGTTAGTTGATTGTCTTACGATTTCCTTTTTTTGTCTTGCTAATTTGTCTTACTTTTTAACTCTGCTTTGTTGGTTAAGGGCTCGTAAGTAAGAATTTCACGGTAAAGCTAACCTTGCTGGTGGCTATGTTCATTGTTCGCATAAGTGTGTATGTACTTAGTACTTAGAAAAGTGGGAGAGTCCAGAGAAAATATTTGAATAGCTTTATAAACTCGGCTATTGCCTGACACCCAATCAGCTGTAGAGTAAAAGCTGACTCCGTGTATGGAGCAGGGTTTCAGTTAGCATTTACTATAACAGACATTTCAGAAACTTACAGGACCCATATGCATTGGGTGCTTAACCTGATTAGGGTGTCCACCCGCGGTGCTCAGAATGACAGAAATCACATTTAGATTATGGTAATTCATATTAACAGAACATGCAAGTTGAGGATGCAACGACGTGCGTAGTTCTTAATTCCAATGCGCACTTTGAAGACGTTAGAACTGCCACATTTACTTTTCCTCAGCCAACAAGACAAGTAATGAACAGCAATATCACTAGCCTTTCAATCTACTATCCCCCATATTGTTAAAGTTTACATATTCTATTTGTCACCTCGTCGAGAAAAGATTTTGCCTATTCCAAACAGACTCTGGGACATTTGTGGGACGATAGATCCCAAATTCACAACCAGTAGGCCTAGGCTACACAAAAACATTAAAAGCAATCAGGCTGATGCAACAGTTTAGAACATTAAAATATTGATAAACTATTATTTCTTCACATTATAATCACAGAAATGCACACAAGGCAGTAGGCTGTGTGTGAATGTTTGTTCTATAATGCAATTAGTGGGAAAACACAGTTGTCAAAAGCA
Source organism: Thymallus thymallus (assembly GCA_023634145.1). Classification (NCBI taxonomy): domain Eukaryota; kingdom Metazoa; phylum Chordata; class Actinopteri; order Salmoniformes; family Salmonidae; genus Thymallus; species Thymallus thymallus. The sequence goes on from CM042410.1 coordinate 2,084,377, forward strand.
GTGAAAATAAACGTTAGAAATTTGGAAAGAGGGGAGATCTAAAGATGCAACAACTAGCATGGGTTGCTAATATGACTAGGATTGTGCCTTTGGCTTCTGGACAATGAAAGAAAGTTGATTTGAAAACCAACAGAACATGAGAGAAAGTGGTTTCAATAGCATATTAAGTCTTAGAAATAATTGCCTCCAATGTTCGGATTTTACTCATAAGCAAGGTAAGAAGTGCCTTAAAACAATTAAGTAGCCATATAGGTTTTCAAACTGTATACTGCCTCCAGCTCATAGTGTGACGCACTGAAGCCTGCCTGCATCAATACTTTATTTAGACCTTTTTGGAAGTACATACCTGCCATAGTTGCTCAGCAAAACTCCATTGTTTGGGAAGTACCGAACGTATTTAATAATTGACATTATTATTAAACTGGTGAATTGCAAGTGAATGGCTGCTTCCTGGGTTTAAAGTTAAATCGTCATGTTCAACGTCTCCTGTAAACCCAGATTCGGGTTCATGAGAGACTATGAAGGAAGGAGCTTACCTGAGTTGGAGTCTGGGAATGCCAAGTAGCAGATACTTGTTTTCTGGAACAAAAAGTATTTCTAGTTTGTTTGATGTGACATTGGAATAAAACACAGTCAGTGTGATACATGACGTTACTATGAAAACAACTTGCCTCCTTCTCGGAGAGTTTGGAATGGTGTGGGTAGATGACCTGCCATTGATAGAAACAACAACACTCAGTTAGCGGTTAGCTAGCTAACTCCATGCTAACTGTATAATGCTACTTCATTCCAATAGTTTGCTAACGTTAGATTGTTAGCTACAACTAACACCATTAGGTAGTTAGCAAGGTAGCTAGCTAGCCATCTAACAAACTGACTACAAGTAGAGAAAGGTATTTCACTGTACCTCCACCGCCTGGCCCAGTTCCAGGTCGAACCCGACGACACAGATACAGTGTAGCCAGGCAGAGAAGCGATCCCACGGCAGGAGAAGCGGTTCGGTGTCCTCCTCTCCTCCAGGGCCGACGGTTAACGTTATTTCTTCCGCTGGAGAGATGCTCACACCCTCGTCTCCAACCTCTTCCGGCTCTTCGAGTTGCTCCTCTATCTCATCAGAGCCCTGCAAAGCCATCACGAAGCCGGACGTTAGAAAATGTTTCCTTTCGATAACTTTTATACCAGTCACTTTTCTCTTATCTCTTGATAGCAACGTAAGTTACCCGACACAAAAACAAAACCGACACAAAAAACGTAGCCCGACGTAGCTACGCTGCGTAATGACGTAATGTTATAGCCAGAAATGCAATAGTGGTACAAGCCCACGAGAGGCATCCAGCTGCAGACTCTGCTGGCTAAAACTCACTCTGCTGGCTAAAACTCACTCCCTGGCTAAAACTCACTCTGCTGGCTAAAACTCACTCTGCTGGCTAAAACTCACTCCCTGGCTAAAACTCCCCCGCTGGCTAAAACTCACTCTGCTGGCTAAAATTCCCCCGCTGGCTAAAACTCACTCCGCTGGCTAAAACTCACTCTGCTGGCTAAAACTCACTCCCTGGCTAAAACTCACTCTGCTGGCTAAAACTCACTCTGCTGGCTAAAATTCCCCCGCTGGCTAAAACTCACTCCGCTGGCTAAAACTCACTCTGCTGGCTAAAACTCACTTCGCTGGCTAAAATTCCCCCGCTGGCTAAAACTCACTCCGCTGGCTAAAATTCCCCCGCTGGCTAAAACTCCCCCGCTGGCTAAAACTCCCCCGCTGGCTAAAACTCACTCCACTGGCTAAAAGGCATACTTTAGTTTCGTCATCCCCTTTTCAGCCTAGAATGTCAAAACCACCCAGATGTCAGCGGTAAGAAAATGATTAAACTGTAGATGATTTATAGATAATGTCAGCATTCAAATACACACACATTTTCTATCTGTTAAAATAGCTAGCTAGTTAATAACATTGCTTGTTTTCAAGGTACTGTGTCAGGTCGCTTGTAAAGCTGGCCACTGTATCAAGTTTGCCACTGTAGCTATATAGCTAGCTACTGTAGCCAGCTATAGTACCGTAGCTACACGTTGTTTTATAACGATAGTTGAAGTCGGAAGTTTACATACACTTAGGTTGAAGTCATTGAAACTCATTTTTAAACCACTCCACAGATTTAATGTTAACAAACTATAGTTTTGGTAAGTCGGTTAGGACATCTACTTTGTGCATGACACAAGTCATTATTCCAACAATTGTTTACAGACAGATTATTTCACTTATAATTCACTATATCACAATTCCAGTGGGTCAGATGATTACATACACTAAGCTGACTGTGCCTTTAAACAGCTTGGAAAATTCCAGAAAATGATGTCATGGCTTTAGAAGCTTCTGATAGGCTAATTGACATAATTTGAGTCAATTGGAGGTGTACCTATGGATGTATTTCAAGGCCTACCTTCAAACTCAGTGCCTCTTTGCTCGACATCATGGGAAAATCAAAAGAAATCAGCCAAGACCTGTCTGGTTCATCCTTGGGAGCAATTTCCAAACGCCTGAAGGTACCACGTTCATCTGTACAAACAATAGTACACAAGTATAAACACCATGGGACCACGCATCCGTAATACTGCTCAGGAAGGAGATACGTTCTGTCTCCTAGAGATGAACGTACTTTGGTGCGAAAAGTGCAAATCAATCCCAGAACAACAATAAAGGACCTTGTGAAGATGCTGAAGGAAACCGGTACAAATGTATCTATATCCACAGTAAAACGAGTCCTATATCGACATAACCTGAAAGGCTGCTCAGCAAGGAAGAAGCCACTGCTCCAAAACCGCCATAAAAAATCCAGACTACAGTTTGCAACTGCACATGGGGACAAAGGTTGTACTTTTTGGAAAAAGTGTGTGCGAGCAAGGAGGCCTACAAACCTGACTCAGTTACACCAGTTCTGTCAGGAGGAATGGGCCAAAATTCACCCAACTTATTGTGGAAAGCTTGTGGAAGGCTACCTGAAACGTTTGACCCAAGTTAAACAATTTAAAGGCGATGCTACCAAATACTAATTGAGTGTATGTAAACTTCTGACCCACTGGGAATGTGATGAAAGATATAAAAGCTGAAATAAATCATTCTCTCTACTATTATTCTGACATTTCACATTCTTAAAATAAAGTGGTGATCCTAACTGACCTAAGACAGGGAATTTTTACTAAGATTAAATGTCAGGAATTGTGAAAAACTGAGTTTAAATGTATTTGGCTATGGTGTATGTAAACTTCCGACTTCAACTGTATGTAGGTAGTTACAGGTTTACATTTGCTTACAGCTAAATTATTGCCTTAGTGATTTCACATTTTAAATAGCCAGGCAGCATGGACTATCCCAGAAATGATCTATACACAATATTATAAATCATGGGATTGTCACTAGGGAACTATTAATGACATCTTTACTTAATTGAGGCCTTACAGTTATTCTGCAAAAAATCAGGATGGTTGTACATTACACTGTCCAAATGTCATGTGTTAGAATATATAAAGCTATTTAAAGAATGTCAACTTCGGTCTGCTCATAGTCTATATACTCTAGATGAGTTACTTCAGAGTTATACTACAGATATTAACCAGTTTATCATGATAGGTAGTGCATAACTTTTCTGAATTTGATCCACATTATGTTCAATTCACCACCTGGTAACTTGGAAAGTTATTAATTGTATTATTGTAGAATCTATAATGTACATTTAGTCCTTAGGGATTATAATGTACTGTTTCATATTTGTGTTGCTTTGGTTAACACTTGACCAATGTTTTTTATACTACTCTCTTCTTTTAGTCCAATCACATTAGTGTGCGGAAAGGGATGCAGCCACCACCGATGCAGAAATGCACAGAGTGGTGCAGCCTGTACCTCTCTTTTGTATCGTCTGAGATCCCTAGAGATTGGAAAGCTGCCGCAGTCATCCCCCTCTTCAAAGGGGGAGACACTCTAGACCCAAACTGTTATAGACCTATATCCATCCTGCCCTGCCTTTCTAAGGTCTTCGAAAGCCAGGTTAATAAACAGATCACTCACTTCTTCGAATCCCACCGGACCTTCTCTGCTATGCAATCTGGTTTCCGAGCTGGTCATGGGTGCACCTCAGCTACGCTCAAGGTACTTAATGATATCATAACCGCCATCGATAGAAGACAGTACTGTGCAGCCGTCTTCATCGACATGGCCAAGGCTTTCGACTCTGTCAATCACTGCATTCTTATTGGCAGACTCAACAGCCTTGGTTTCTCAAGTGACTGCCTCGCCTGGTTCTCCAACTACTTCTCAGACAGAGTTCAGTGCGTAAAATCGGAGGGCCTGCTGTCCGGTCCCCTGGCAGTCTCTATGGGGGTGCCACAGGGTTCAATTCTTGGGCCAACCCTATTCTCTATATACATCAACGATGTCGCTCTCGCTGCTGGTGACTCTCTGATCCATCTCTACGCATACGACACCATTCTGTATACATCTGGCCCCTCTTTGGACACTGTGTTAACTAACCTTCAAACAAGCTTCAATGCCATACAACACTCCTTCCGTGGCCTCCAACTGCTCTTAAATGCTAGTAAGACTAAATGCATGCTCTTCAATAGAACGCTGCCCGCACCCGGCCACCAGACTATCATCACTACTCTCGACAGGTCTGACTTAGAATATGTAGACAACTACAAATACCTAGGCATCTGGTTAGACTGTAAACTCAATTTCCAGACTCATATTAACCATCTCCAATCCAAAATTAAATCTAGAATCGGCTTCCTGTTTCGCAACAAAGCCTCCTTCGCTCATGCTGCCAAACATGCCCTTGTAAAACTTACCATCCTACCGATCCTTGATTTCGGCGATGTCATTTACAAAATAGCCTCCAACACTCTACTTAGCAAATTGGATGTAGTCTATCACAGTGCCATCCGTTTTGTTACCAAAGCCCCATATACTACCCACCACTGCAACCTGTATTCTCTCGTTGGCTGGCCCTCACTACATATTCGTCGCCAAACCCACTGGCTCCAGGTCATCTATAAGTCTTTATTAGGTAAATCCCCGCCCTATCTCAGCTCACTGGTCACCATAGCAACACCCACCCGTAGCATGCGCTCCAGCAGGTATATCTCACTGGTCATCCCCAAAGCCAACACCTCCTTTGGCCGCCATTCCTTCCAGTTCTCTGCTGCCAATGACTGGAACGAATTGCAAAAATCCTTGAAGCTAGAGGCTCCTATCTCCCTCACTAACTTTAAGCATTAACTTCCGCTCAATTTTGCACTCCAGTATCTCTATTTGCAGATCATCATTTGCACATTCCATCATTCCAGTGATTATGCTAATCTGTAATTTATTTCGCCACTATGGCCTATTTATTGTCTTCCTAACCTTACTGCATTTTGCACTACATTTGCACTCTGTATATAGATTTTCTATTGTGTTATTGACTGTACGTTTGTTTATTTCCCATGTGTAACTCTGTGTTGTTTTTTGTCGCACTGCCTTGCTTTGTCTTGGCCAGGTCGCAGTTGTAAATGAGAACTTGTTCTCAACTGGCCTACCTGTTTAAATAAAGGTGAAATAAATAAAAAATAATAATACAAAAAAATCACTGCCCGCTGTGCACCTCAAATATTTTTATACCCACAGACAGACACCGATTAAACCTTCATTTAAAGGCTCACCTTGGGAGAGCCATAAAATACAAAGTTGTGTAAATTTGATCAAATATAACACAATATTTCTACATTATTTTGATCTGTAGTTCATGTATTTTGTCTTTGTTTCCACAGGCTATTGCATTTACAAGTGCAACCTTGGTTGCAGGGCACAGGCTCACTATCATTGTTTTTGCAAGTCTTTGTTTTTAAATAAGAATCAGTTCCTCCATCATTTCAGTAAAAGCCATAGGACATAACCCGGCAAAGAGCTCCAAACATTACTGCCCGGAGAAGCCCTAAAATCACTAACCAGGAAAGAGGCTGGAACATCACTCTTTGGAGAAGAGGATGGAACATCACTCACTAGGAAAGAGGCTGAGACATCATGTGTGGGATACTCTGGAAACGGGAAGCGTGGGATATTTCATGGACCCATAATTCCCTATACAGTGCCCAGAATGCCAGTTTTAGGGGCAGCAGAGTGGACTGAGAGTATGACCCAAGTGATTAGGTGTTTTTTAATTTTTAATTGATATTTTTTGTGTCATTGAGATCAAATCTTGTTAATGTAGATTAAACCATTTTAAGAGTTTACTTGGAGCTTGAATGCTTGGGAAACTGTTTGTCTGATCATTTTTGCAAATCTATGCAAATAATATAATCAATGTTGATGTACAACTAAAAATGGGTATGGCCTTTTAATAATTTGTAGTTAGGATGTTATAAACATGTGTCTAACTTAAACAACAGTGTTGGAGAGATACAGTTAGTAAGATAATACTAGTAATGCAACTGTAATATTCATAGTTAATAGTCTGTTTGAAGTGATTCTAGACATTGTGAGTGGGTTGAGTAATTATTTAGCTATGCTAATGTATATTAACTCAATGATATATTATTATATATTTTTTTACATTGTTTGCAAACTGATTAATGCCAAAATAACATGCAAAACAGGCAAGTCCCACCAAAAAATCATATTAGATTTTCAATTGAGATTACATACATCTTAACTTCAAATCTATCATTGACTGAAAAACCATGTATGTGTTACAATAAAACATATTTTGGTATATAAGCTACATACACAATAGTTGTGTGTATATGTAACACTGCAGCGTGTCATGAATGTCTATTCTGATTGGACCTCAGTTTGTCAATATGAACATTAGTCCCGCCTCTAATTACGTTATTGGCATGTCGCGTGCAACACATTGGCGCTTCCCGGTCAGCTCGAGTGTTATTACGGTTCAGTATGGCGGCGGATTCTTACGGAGGAGGACAAGGCATTTCAAAGTTTACCCAGTTCAACGGAATAATGATGTAAATCACACCTTGTGCCATCGATAGTGTGGCTTTACTTGGAATATTCAGAAGATTAGCAACGAGCTGCGGCCAAACTCGTGTCAGTTTTCCGTGTCTGCTCTCTAGATAGCAAGGCTATCCTTCCTAGCTAACTCTTTCCGACTCGGCTAACGTCTGCTTTCGACGAGGGTCCACTTTACTAGCTAGCGTTACTTGTTTTTAGTTGCTTGTCAAATGGACTATATTTAGCCTGAAGTAACGTCGTTCAAACGTTCAAGAGCTGGTTGAGTTCGAGTCGACGATTCACCCGAAGAGGCCCATCTATCGCTCCGGCTAAATTACATGGTTAGCGCGTTAGCTTAGCCTTAGTTAGCCATATAACGTTACCTAAATATTTGTTATATCTTTCTAGGTAGGTAGTTGCCAACAAACATGTACAATAACCCTGTAGTGTGGCTGAGGCATATCAATCTCTACATCCCGCTGCAATACCCATTTTAGTTTGAAGGTTTGTCTTTGAAACAGTTGGGAACATTTGGCCTCCAGATTGTACCGTTGTTTGTTCAGGGCCTGCCCGTGTATTAGCTCGCTAACCTGCCTGGGTTGGGAGTGGCTAGAGGTCTGTAGTACCTCGGTATCCAGCTAGCTGACAACAAGGTCAGATACCCTTAGAACACACCCGTCCATAGTGCGTAGGATAAACACAACGTAATGACACAAAACCCGTTTATTAATGACATATTACACCACGGTCAGATTGACAGCGGATGTGTTAAAATAGCCGTATCATCAGCAGGCGCAGAGATCGGAAACCCCGCACTGGTCAAGTAGTTTGTATAAACTACTAATCTGGATTTATCCGATGCTGGGCTAAAGATTTGTTGCCACTCTAGCCTGCTCAATATAGCTTCTCTCCCTGTACGTGTTGATGGACATGGGAATATATTTACTAGACGGCTGTCGTCATGCGGTTCTGGCTAGTGGGGATTCCAACATGTACATAGTCAAGTTGAGTAACATTCACTGGACGTACTGTAGCTCTGTAGAAAGATAGTCCATAAAGGTATATATATATATATTTTTTGTTTTGTTTACTTGCTAGATTTATACAAGAGGGTATTGGTTACGTTTCTTGTTGAAAAACGTCAATGAATAGTTATGTTTGTTAGTCAGTGCCTAACTCAAATTATAATAGCCAGCCAGCGGAATAGCCAGGCTAAATGAAATAACAGCCGATAATTGAAAACTTCGAACGTTGTCATTCTGGTTCAAGAAACCTTGTCCATCGTCTCTGGTTGGAGTAACACTCCCAAGCCATCATCAATGCCTTCTGCGCTGGCCGTCTTCTCCTGCCGTCCGAATTCACACCCTTTTCAGGAACGTCATGTCTACCTGGACGAGCCAGTCAAGATCGGGCGCTCTGTGGCGCGATGCCGACCCGCTCAGAACAACGCGACGTTCGACTGCAAGGTTCTATCAAGGAACCATGCCCTTCTCTGGTTCGATCACAAGACTGGCAAGGTGAGTCTGTTGACTAGCTACTAGCTTTTACCTTGCTTGGTAAAGTAACTTTGCACAATCACTGCCAGGCAGCCATAACAGGTTATTCAGTCAGAACAGGTTGAACGGGCATGCAGTCGCCTATGGATAAATAAAGGGTCATTGCTGCAGGTGTAAGACACGCATGTTTTGCCACTGACTGACAGCCATTTATGGCAACTTATATTTACATAATTTAGCAGAGGTTCTTCTCCAGAGCGAATTACAGTTAGTGTGTACATGTTAATACTTTTCTCTACTGGTCCCCCGTGGGAATCGAACCCACAACCATGGCGTTGCAAGTGCCATGCTCTACCATCTGAGCTACATGGGACTAACTTTTCGGAGAAAAAAAAAAAAACATTGGTTGAATTTCTGATTTTGTATAGGGCTAGCCTAGGACACCAATTGTCCTCTCGGTGTCTGTGCCAACTTCCTCCCACCTAAATAAATAATGTGGGATATGACCTTTAGAGCATCCAGGGGAGATTTATAGTCTGCTTTCCAAATGGCACCCTATTCCCTATAGGGCTCTGGTCAAGAGTAGTGCTTCACATAGGGTGTAATTTAGGAAGCACATAAGGATCCCCTAGATAGTTGCTTAGGCTACAGCTGCTAGGAAGTCTGAGTTTCTTCCATAAAGACTGTTAATACAAGACACACACAGCTGCCTGCTAGCTAGACAACACCCCACCCTAATACACACATCACATACCTCCCCCAAGGGCCTCATGTACCTGCATGCACATCAATCTGTAGTAACCGCATCACGTGACACAGACACCTAACAATATACGTTTTAGTATTTCCTTGACAATGGTTGTAGTTGTCTTTTCAGACGGACTGGTAATGTTACTTTCACAGGGCAGTGGTGTTGTCAAGGAACGTTACAGGGCAGTGTTGTTGTCATGTAAAGTTACAGGGACAGGTAAGTTACAGGGCAGTGTTGTTGTCATGTAAAGTTACAGGGACAGGTAAGTTACAGGGCAGTGTTGTTGTCATGTAAAGTTACAGGGCATGCATTGGTTCATTTCACCGGGGGAAATGAGAAACCCACCAGAGTTGTATTCGTTAGGCACACTGAAGAAACGGACTAAAACCATGAGGCACTACTGGAACTTGTTAAAAAAGAAACGCTTGGCTCATTTTTCATTTTCTGTTGTAAAAAGTTTATCTACGGTATGCCCTAATAAATACCACCCAATACATTGTGTGAGTGGGGTGTGGACACCTGTTTTCATCTGGGCTTCACTGGCCTGTCATTGTTAGTCCTGGACTGCATACAGTTGGCACTACAGAGCAACCTTGGACGGTTGGCTTGCACTGGGGTCATGTGTCAGTGGTTCAATATGATTAAAACTTTGACAGCCGGAGGTGGTGTGAACATCGCTCAATGTTCACCATACCATATACAGTCGTGAAAAAGTAAGAACACATATTTGGACAGATGGATATGTAATCTTCACTTTAACGCTATTGACAGAAAGGTTACCCAATTTAACAAATCACACAATTTTGTATTTGAAATAAACAAAGGCCTTTTCCTTATGGGGATAAAGTTAGGACACCCCTACCTTTACCATCACATAAAATGGATACAATTAGAATTAGGTACCAAAACGGGTGCAAATGATTAGAAAACATTAGAGAGAAACTTAGGAGGGTCCAGCCTTCCATAAAGATAAGAACATTGGTCTGGTTTGGTCTTAACCATATGGGTGTGTTGTAACACATCATACCAAGATCAAAATACCTACCTGAGGCTTTCAGAAGAAAGATTATTGATGCCTATGAGTCTGGGAGGGGTTACAAATTCCATTCCAAGCAATTCGAAGTACATCATTTCACTGTCCGACGGCTCATCTACAAATGGAGAAAATTCCAGACCACAAGCAATCTACCTAGGACAGGTCGTCCCACCAAATTCAGCCCAAGAGCTGACCGAAAGATGCTCATAGAAGTCTCTAAGAACCCTGGGGTAACATCAAGGGATCTACAGGCCTCTTGCCACAATCAATGTCGAATTGCATGGGTACACTGTCAGAAAGAGACTGCACAAAGTTGGGAGGTCAGGAAGGAAGAAGCCTCTGCTCTCAAAAGAATATCAAGACTACTGACGTTACCCAGGTGAGGTCTGTGGCAAAAGTCAGTGTTCTTGATATTATTTTTTGATCCAGGGGGTGTACTTACTTTCTCACATGACTGTATACCATACCTGTTACTGTCTACCTCACCTCTTCCACATGAGTAGAGCTACATAATATTTATCCACGATGGCGTAGCAGTGATGGAGTAGCAGTGCAGACTTGTATTTCTCATTCTCCCTTTCCATCTACAAACTGCCTCACCCGATGTGGAACGGATCTGCTATTTCTTTTTGCCATATAACTGGATCCTCCGACTGAAACTAGCCAGTTAACTAGGTACTAGCTATTAGCCATTGTTAGCCACTGGCCTGCACCAGCCAGCTTTAGCTCGGACAATATCGGCCAATCTGCACAGTGCGCTACCAACCCAGTGCATATCGGATTGCTTTCTCTACCACATCACCGGATTTCTGCCGCAATCACTGGACCATTACACCTGATCATCGCAGCTAGCTAGCTGCAACTCAGTGGCTGTTGTTGGCTAACACCATTGTCCCGAAGTATGCACCAGTTAGCCTTGAGCTAGCTTCGTGCTAGGCCCATCTCCCGGCTAGCTGTCGAAGTTTACTAGCTAATTCCTGGGCTATAGTACCTCTTTGCCAACTGGCCTGGACCTTCTATTGTTGACACGGAGCCTCGCCGATCCCTCACTACTGGTCTGCCGACGTAATCGTCCGATGTGGTTTCAACAGGCTTTTCCGTTGCGATGTCGCTGAAGACCTATCTGCTAGCCACGGCCCGCTAGCATTCTGAATGCCGTGCCTCCTGCTCTCTTAGCGCAGTAGCGGCTACCGAGCTGCTCCTCTTGCTGCTCATTGGACCTTACAGTCACTCGGCTACACAGCTGAGGCCAAGGCCTGCTGGACTGATCATGGGCCAGGAGGTCTGTGTTCCCTGACACAGTACCTCATTCTGTTTACCTGCTAGTCCTCAGCCTCGAACTCAGGTCCTGTGTGTACGCGCAGCATCCTCTCTAGCTGACCCTCTGCCCATTCATCGCCATTACCTGTTGTCTTAGCTCTCTCTATTACCACCTGTGATTGTTTTATGCCTCTCATGCCAATATGCCTTGTCTATTGCTATTTCGCTTAGCTCTTATTGTTATATTTCACTGTAGAGCCCCCAGTCCTGCTCAACATGCCTCAGATAGCTCCACCATAGTTGTTCAGTCCAGGAAGATCTAGGCCCCACTTCCTGTTTTTAATGGTGTTGGTCGTTTTTAAATGCCTGCTTTATTAACTAGGTGTCTGTCATGTTGTGCTTCTTGTTACTAGAGATGAACCTGACCTCACTTGCTGAACGGCTTACTAGGTGTAGCAGGCAACGTCAAGAGTTTAATATAGACAGAGATTCCCCTAACTTGGAATGCAGACTTACTCTGATATTACTTTATAAGCTCTATATCACTCCGTCGCTTAAAGGACAAACCAAACCGTGCCAATAAACAGTTTAAATCAGCTGTTGTCCGTCCTACCTCCTCTGACCACGGAACATCAGCTGTTGTCCGTCCTACCTCCTCTGACCACAGAACATCAGCTGTTGTCCGTCCTACCTCTGACCACAGAACATCAGCTGTTGTCCGTCCTACCTCCTCTGACCACAGAACATCAGCTGTCATTCACTGTTAATTTCATGACTATTCTACATAGTTTAATTATAAGCACTTGGTTTGCAGCTACTACTATGAATGCTTGAAGAACTGGCATTTTACTATTCCAATATTATATTCCTATTAAATTCTGCAGTGTCACTGTTTGGATGTTTTTTAAACTTGTATTTATTCAGGTGAACCCAATTGAACCCAATGGTGCCCTGAGGACAAAAATGACCTCTGTACATCAACAAAAATATTTAAACTACAAGACAGCTATAAATACATTACATCAGGTTAGTATTGAAGCAATTTCACACTAGTGAACAATTTAAGTTTTAACCTCTTAAATGTAATCTACATTACATTCGGAAAGTATTCAGACTTGACTCATTCCACATTTTGTTAAGTTACAACCTTATTCTAAAATTGATTAAATAGTTTTCCACACCTCAACAATCAACACACAATACCACATGACAAAGCAATATGAGGTTTTTTAGAAAATGTAGCAAATGTATTAAAAATTAAATAACGTAGCACATTTTACACAAGTATTCAGACCCTTTACTCAGTACTTTGTTAAAGAACCTTTGGCAGCGATTACAGCCTCAAGTCGTCTTGTGTATGACGCTACAAGTTTCTCTTTCTTCTCTGCAGATCCTCTCTCAGGTTTTGTATTTATTATGGATCCCCATTTAATTGCTGCCAAGTCAGCAGCTACTCTTCCTGGGGTCCGGCAAAATTAAGGCAGTTATACAATTTTAAATAACATTACATTAATTGTATGGGGAGCGTCGCTGTACAGAAATGTTCGTCTCTCCAGAGATGTTCGATCGGTTCAAGTCTGGGCTCTGGCTGGGCCGCTCTCGGCCCGAAGCCACTCCTACGTTGTCTTGGCTGTGTGTTTAGGGTCATTGTCCTGTTGGAAGGTGAACCTTCACCCCAGTCTAAGGATCTGAGTGCTCTGGAGAAGAGTGCTCCGTTTACCTTTCTCTCGATCCTGACAAGGTTCCCAGTCCCTGCTGCTGAAAAACATCCCTGCAGTATGATGCTGCCACCACCATGCTTCACCGTAGGGATGGTGCCGGGTTTCCTCCAGATGTGAAGCTTGGCATTCAGGCAAGAAAGTTCAATCTGAGTTTCATCAGACCAGAGAATCTTGTTTCTCATGGTCAGTCCTTTAGGTGCCTTTTGGAAAACTCCAAGCTGGCTGTCATGTGCCTTTTACTGAGGAGTGGCAACAGTCTGATTGGTGAAAGGGATGCAGAGATGGTTGTCCTTCTGGAAAATTCTCCCAACTCCACAGAGAACCCCTGGAGCTCTGTCATGGTGACCAAGGCCCTTCTCCCCCGATTGTTCAGTTTGGCTGGGTAGTTCCAAACTTCTACCATTTTAAGAAAGATTGAGGCCACTGTTCTTGGGGACCTTCAATGCTGCAGACATTTTTTTTAATACCCTTCCCCTGTCTCGGAGCTCTACAGACAATCCTTCGACCTCATGGCTTGGCTTTGACATGCACTGTCAGCTGTGGGACCTTTACAGTTGAAGTCAGAAGTTTACATACACTTAGGTTGAAGTCATTAACACATTTTTCAACCTTTCCACAGATTTCGTGTTAACTATAAAGTTCTTAAAATCTAACTGCTTAACTATTTATCTGTACATGGATTTGTATTTGTTTTTTTTTACAAATTTTTTCCTAATCTTTACAGGAAAATGTAACGGGCACTCACTTCATCCAGCAAAATGAGTAGATAAAGCATGTCTGGTTGGAGGGGTGCATGCTGGGTGAAGAACATTCAGAAATATCTTCCAATACACATTACCTGTGAGCCTCAGATGAACCAGTTGCATACACAGCTCGAGAAAGACATTCATCAGCATTTCTCTGACTACTCTGGTTCCTCCACTGATTCCAGGAGGACCATGAGCGGTTGCTATTGTTAAGGTGTCTGATTCATCATTTTCACCTTGAATAGAAGTAGAGGGACTTTTGTCAGGTTTCTTGTTGTGAGCACTGAGGGAACTTTATGCACTTGGCCAGATGATTCTGCATCTTTTGTGAATTCTTCACATATGATTTGGCACAGTATTTGCAAATATACACAGCTTTTCCTTCTATATTAGCTGCAATGAAATGTCTCCACACATCAGATTGTGCCAGTAAATAGTTAAGCAGTTAGATTAAAGAACTCCTTTGTAAGATACATGTTTTAAAATGAAACATGTATGGAAACAGGTGAATTAACACTCCTCAGTTAGCAGGCTCAAATAAGCTAAACCCCACATGGTTGCAAAAACTAACTAGCAGAAATTAAGTTTGAAATGATTTAAACACACTTTGCTGTATGCTACTATTTACTAGTTAACAAAAAATCATGTACAGTGGGGAGAACAAGTATTTGATACACTGCCGATTTTGCAAAAATCCAGAAAATCACATTGTATGATTTTTAAGTAATTAATTTGCATTTTATTGCATGACATAAGTATTTGATACATCAGAAAGCAGAACTTAATATTTGGTGCAATTACAGAGATCATACGTTTCCTGTAGTTCTATACCAGGTTTGCACACACTGCAGCAGGGATTTTGGCCCACTCCTCCATACAGATCCTTCGGGTTTCGGGGCTGTCGCTGGGCAATACGGATTTTCAGCTCCCTCCAAAGATTTTCTATTAGGTTCAGGTCTGGAGACTGGCTAGGCCACTCCAGGACCTTGAGATGCTTCTTACGGAGCCACTCCTTAGTTGCCCTGGCTGTGTGTTTCGGGTCGTTGTCATGCTGGAAGACCCAGCCACGACCCATCTTCAATGCTCTTACTGAGGGAAGGAGGTTGTTGGCCAAGATCTCGCGATACATGGCCCCATCCATCCTCCCCTCAATACGGTGCAGTCGTCCTGTCCCCTTTGCAGAAAAGCATCCCCAAAGAATGATGTTTCCACCTCCATGCTTCACGGTTGGGATGGTGTTCTTGGGGTTGTACTCATCCTTCTTCTTCCTCCAAACACGGCGAGTGGAGTTAAGACCAAAAAGCTCTATTTTTGTCTAATCAGACCACATGACCTTCTCCCTTTCCTCCTCTGGATCATCCAGATGGTCGTTGGCAAACTTCAGACGGGCCTGGACATGCGCTGGCTTGAGCAGGGGGACCTTGCGTGCGCTGCAGGATTTTAATCCATGATGGCGTAGTGTGTTACTAATGGTTTTCTTTGAGACTGTGGTCCCAGCTCTCTTCAGGTCATTGACCAGGTCCTGCCGTGTAGTTCTGGGCTGATCCCTCACCTTCCTTATGATCATTGATGCCCCACGAGGTGAGATCTTGCATGGTGCCCCAGACCGAGGGAGACTGACCGTCATCTTGAACTTCTTCCATTTTCT
Source organism: Thymallus thymallus (assembly GCA_023634145.1). NCBI lineage: Eukaryota > Metazoa > Chordata > Actinopteri > Salmoniformes > Salmonidae > Thymallus > Thymallus thymallus. The sequence goes on from CM042410.1 coordinate 2,100,008, forward strand.
AATAATTGCGCCAACAGTTGTTGCCTTCTCACCAAGCTGCTTGCCTATTGTCCTGTAGCCCATCCCAGCCTTGTGCAGGTCTACAATTTTATCCCTGATGTCCTTACACAGCTCTCTGGTCTTGGCCATTGTGGAGAGGTTGTAGTCTGTTTGATTGTGTGTGTGTGGACAGGTGTCTTTTATACAGGTAACGAGTTCAAACGGGTGCAGTTAATACAGGTAATGAGTGGAGAACAGGAGGGCTTCTTAAAGAAAAACTAACAGGTCTGTGAGAGCCGGAATTCTTACTGGTTGGTAGGTGATCAAATACTTATGTCATGCAATAAAATGCAAATAAATTATTTAAAAATCATATAATGTGTTTTTCTGTATTTTTGTTTTAGATTCCGTCTCTCACAGTTGAAGTGTACCTATGATAAAAATTACAGACCTCTACATGCTTTGTAAGTGGGAAAACCTGCAAAATCGGCAGTGTATCAAATACTTGTTCTCCCCACTGTCATAAAATATATTCACCCCACCCAGTATTGTAATCAAATCTTACCAGAAAGCATGTAGTCCTTGGCTCAGACAGTGTAGTAGTGTGGGCTCAATAGCATCTCAATAGTGTGCAAGATCTTGAGAATCAGCTGTACATGTGATGGAAGAATGCACTGTTCATGCAGAGGGTTGCAGTTCCATTGAATTGGGGATAGTTTAACCAAAATATACCACAAGAACTAGAATTGCTTTGTGTATCCCACAAAAAAGTTCACTGTTATAAGTTAACGTTTTTGATGAATTTAAGCAAAATTCCCGGCTTAACTTCCCATGGAGATTTCCGGAAGAATTCTGGAAATTTACCGGAAATTTTCCGGCCCTTTGCAACCCTTGTATTGACTACCATAGAGTAACTGTATTTCTGTGGTTGCTATAATATTGACTACCATAGAGTAACTGTGTGTTTGTATTTCCTACAGTTCTACCTCCAGGACACTAAGAGCAGTAACGGGACGTTCATCAACAGCCAGCGTTTGAGCCGTGGGTCTGAGGAAAGCCCCCCCTGCGAGGTCCTCTCTGGTGACACCATCCAGTTCGGGGTCGACGTCACAGAGAACACGCGCAAAGGTACACGCACAATTTTGATGTCCGGTATATCGTACACAACAATGTGTATGGACATCAGTGGGACAGTCTTTTTTTGTTGGTTTTGTTTTGTTCCGACCAGCAGAATAGAGTTCTGAACCGGTTCGCCCCCAAACCTTTGAAATCTACTTTATTTTATTTAGCACTGCATTAAATTCACCAATGGATAGAGCAGCTTGCTATGGAGCGGGCACGCTATGTACATTCATCAGGCAGTGTAGTGTAAGATGGGTGAGGAGAGCACTGGGCCTGAAGCGCTGGGCCTCTTGTTGTGACATGCATTATCTGAATTATACCTACGGAGGAGATGCTTCTATTAAGGAACTTTGAATGTCTTTGAACTTCAGAGAGTTGGCTTGACTAACATTTCACCAGATCTAGCCCTTGATCATGACTCAGTTCCATTACATTACATATAATGCCACCTAGAGTTTGAGAGCTAGACCAGAGCTAGCTAACAACCTAGCTAGCTAACAAGCTTGTGTGTGCAGAGCGGCAGCAGAATTTAAATAAAAACATCTTACCTTTTTGTAGTTAATTGATCCAATCTGAAAAGTCATAACACTAGCATTGAAAAAGTGAATCCATTGTTCTCTAATAAAGGAGCTCTCTCGCTAATTTCTGAATCACACCTGTAACGTTAGTAGCTGCAGCAGACTATGCATGCTTCAAGGGGGATGGGCGGTTAGCCTACACACACTGGCAAAGATGTCCAGCTGGCAGGCAGACACTGGAATACGTTTCTGAGTGACTGTGAGGGCTTTGCATATCTGTTTATTACATTTCTATCTAGCGGATACCAGAGGTTACTCTGGGTTTTAGTCTGAAAGCCCTCAATTCTGCTAAATGGGGCAATCTGGTTATTATGTCCTAAACAAAACGGCTACGTCCCAATTATCTCTCCTTCCTCCCCAAGTGTGCACTTGCTCACATCCCTTCACAGATTTTAAAAGGAAATGGCTGGTTTAACATGGTATAAACTAGCCCATAGGGGTGTAACGGTACATGTATTGATACTGACGGGTTAGGTGCGCGGACCTTGGTTCGGTCCGCACTGTGAACCTGTGTAAATATATAAAAACAATCTTTACAAAATAATCCACTAAGCCTAAAGGCTGCTTTGTTTGCTTATGTCTCTTGAGGAAATCTGAGCTGGTTAATAGCCACGGATATGTACCCATTCTCAGTGGACTAGAATAGTGGTATTCAGCACCTTGTGAAAGTTCTCCAGCCATGTTATGAAGTATTGGAGAATTACACAATATTCCTATTTTAGAGTGTTGATACGGTCAATTGTTTCATTTTGTGAGATCAGGAAAGACAGTATGACTAAGTCAATTATGATGCTTACACCTGAATGTTGTAAAACTTGTATGATTAAATATGAAACTATTTGTGAGATGAAATGTGATTTTAGTCTTCTAAATGAGAGAATTGTTTTCATAGTATGCTAATGCTCCATCAGTAACCCTGCCCACGAAGCAGACATTGGAGCAACTCGAGGGAACGCCCCTTTTGCCCAAGTGCTTATAAAGGATTCCTAACAAAATGTACATTAGACCAAAGAATGTGAGGACTAGCGCCACACGTTTGTTGGTCTACCTGTATTATACTGGACCAACCATGTGTTGGAAAGGATTTATATATATTTTTTTAACCTTTAATTTAACTAGGCAAGTGACTTAAGAACATTCTTATTTACAATGACGGCCTACACCTGCCAAACTCGGACGACGCTGGGCCAATTGTGCGCCTCCCTATGGGACGGCCGGTTGTGATAGTCTGAATGTATTACACTGGACCTACTGTGGATTGGTCTACCTGTATTACACTGGACCTACTGTGTATTGGTCTACCTGTATTATACAGATGTGTACCTTTACCCTGCTTTAGAGACTTGGAGAATGCTTAGTTGTCTTTTTAATATGGCATATAACAATGACCCTTTTTGGAGCCTTTAAGGTTGGTCATTGTTTAGATGATGGTGATGGTGGTGATTATGATGGTGATGACCTGTGTGTGTGTGTGTGTGTGTGTGTGTGTGTGTGTGTGTGTGTTCCAGTCACCCATGGCTGCATAGTGTCTACAATCAAGCTGTTTCTACCGGATGGTATGGAGGCTCAACAACGATCAGAGTAAGTAGTAGAGAATGAGTTCATATGTAGCCGATGGTTCTGCACTTTGGTATTCCCATTCAACTGCTGTTAGCAGCCCAACCACTGGTCTAAGGTACCAGAGGTGGGGCTACTAAGGTACCAGAGGTGGGGCTACTAAGGTACCAGAGGTGGGGCTACTAAGGTACCAGAGGTGGGGCTACTAAGGTACCAGAGGTGGGGCTACTAAGGTACCAGAGGTGGGGCTACTAAGGTACCAGAGGTGGGGCTACTAAGGTACCAGAGGTGGGGCTACTAAGGTACATGGCTTACATGTGCAGCTTGCTGCATAAGATGGAGTGAGGAGGAGAGGGATGACTGAGCCAAATGAGTTGCTCAGCCCCCACCCTGTTTCTGGGTCTCTTCTCCTCTGAGCCAATCTGTGGTACAGTAGACTGGATAAGGTCTCCTCTGAGTCAGTTAAGAATGTTTTCTTATTTACAATGACGGCCTAATGTGTGTGCAGGGCCTAAAATGAACATCCGCCAAATGCTGTTAGATTTTGGCATTGGCCGGTAAGAATGGCCAATTCGCCAGCCACAGGGGAGAAGAGGGGGATGAGCCAATCAGAAGCTGGGGATCATTAGGTGGCCATGATGGTATGAGGGCCAGATGGGGAATTCAGCCAGGACACCGGGGTTAACACCCTACTCAGCGAGTCTGTTTAATGTCCCATCTGCCGTACACAGGGTAATGTCCCTGGGATAGAGCGATTTTAGCATGTAAGTCTTGGTGGGGAAAACTAAAATGTTTTAGATGCAACTACTCAACACTAAACAATATATTAATCTACAACCGGTGTAGACCTTACAGTGAAATGCTTACCTACAAGCCCTTAACCAACAATACAACAGGTGTAGATCTTACAGTGAAATGCTTACCTACAAGCCCTTAACCAACAATACAACAGGTGTAGACCTTACAGTGAAATGCTTACCTACAAGCCCTTAACCAACAATACAACAGGTGTAGACCTTACAGTGAAATGCTTACCTACAAGCCCTTAACCAACAATGCAACAGGTGTAGACCTTACAGTGAAATGCTTACCTACAAGCCCTAACCAACGATACAACAGGTGTAGACCTTACAGTGAAATGCTTACTTACTGAGTCAATGTGCAGGGGTACAGGTTAGTAACGAGACTATATACAGGGGGTACTGGTACCGGGTCAATGTGCAGGGGTACAGGTTAGTAACGAGGCTATTTACAGGGGTACCATTACCGGGTCAATGTGCAGGGATACAGGTTAGTAACGAGGCTATTTACAGGGGTACCATTACCGGGTCAATGTGCAGGGATACAGGTTAGTAACGAGGCTATATACAGGGGGTACTGGTATCGAGTCATTGTGCGGGGGTACAGGTTAGTAACGAGACTATATACAGGGGGTACTGGTATCGAGTCATTGTGCGGGGGTACAGGTTAGTAACGAGACTATATACAGGGGTTACCATTACCGGGTCAATGTGTTGGGGCACTGGTTAGTAACGAGGCTATATACAGGTGGTACCAGCTGTTGAGAAGCCACTTGGACCTAGACTTGGTGCTCCGGTACCACTTGCAGTGCGGGCTTTCCTCTGACACCGCCTGGTATAGAGGTGCTGGATGGCAGGAAGCTTGGCCCCAGTGATGTACTGGGCTGTTCACACTACCCTCTGTAGTGGCTTGTGGTCGGAGGCCGGGCAGTTGCCGTAACAGGCAGTGATGCAACCAGTCACATTGCTGTCGATTGTGCTGCAGTTTGGGCCTACGTAAAGCTGTCCCAACAGCAGAGCTTTCTTTTCAGCACCATGTAGTGAATCCTTACCACTGCTACACCTGGCTATCAGCGGAGCCTTGTCTGGCAGCGAAACAGTTAATTCAGCCTCATTTTATCTTTTATTAGGATCTCCATTAGCTGTTGTGAAAGCAGCAGCTACTCTTCCTGGGTTCCACACAAAACATGAAACATCACATAATACACAACATGAATAGACAAGAACAGCTCAAGTTGACTATGCAAACAATTTTTGGTATTTTCAACACAATGTTTCTTAAAGAAGTGATGCAGTCACTCCAGGGTCCAAAATTAGACCCCAACTAAAAAAAGCAAACCCTACAAAACCGTTCAGGCCGAGGAGACTACTTCTAACATGGCTAATGCGAGCGCTTCATCATCTCTTCCACCGAAGACGAGGAACTTCTGTGAAAAATGGCAATCCAATAAAGGTATTCCAAGAACGTGGCTGGAGTTTAAGGAGGGGTTCTGTTTTGCAGTGTGTGTCGTGTCAAAGCAAAGGAAAAGCGCTGAGGCAATTTCCTTCGTTGTTGGCACTACAGTCATGAAACTGGAAAATATATTTCATGAGAGCTCACAATGTCACCGTGATTGCACTTCAGTCGTCAGTGCACAGTCTCTGCCCCTCCAGGCTACCCCATCAGTAAAGGCCCTCACAAAACTGCTAAGAAGATGACCATCCTTTTCCGAACCGCACACACGATAGCCAAGAAAGCAAGACCCTATTTGGACTTTGAATGGAAGTGCGAGTACGTTTTTTTAATATGTTGTGTATAAAAGCATTTAAAAAAAAAAAAAAAAAAAAAAAGCATGTATTTATTTGGCTGGTAAAAATGTTCAGCTACAATCCACCTTGGCTGATTTCTGAATGCTGAATAATCAATAATCAGCAGATGTGTAGTTGTGGCTACAAGGCTGAAAATAGTTAGTACTTTGAGTACAGGAGAAGAAGAAACTCTGTTCACAAATCTAAATGTGTATTTTATCCCAATAATGGTTGGCCCTGTCCAGCTCCCCTCCAGCTCCCCAGACCACACACCCTCACGGCTGTCCCACCCCCACTTTGCTCACAGCACCTCTGCTGAGACAATCAGTGACCCCACCTCCGCCCCTGCTCCCCCTGGACTGATCCTCAACACCCCCCACCTCCCCACCTGGGCTGGCTTTCACCACCAACCAAGTGAAGAGAGAGCTCGAGAGACTACATCAGTGGAAAGCGGCGGGCCCTGGTGGCATCAGCCCAAGGGTGCTGAGGGTCTGTGCTGACCAACTGTGTGCAATACTCAAGCGTCTTTTCAACCTTAGCCTGAGCCTAGAAAGGGTCCCTGTGCTGTGGAAAACATCCTGCCTCGTCCCAGTGCCCAAGAAGGCACACCCCACTGTCCTGAATGACTTCAGACCTGTAGCGCTAACATCCCACATCATGAAGACCCTGGAAAGGTTAGTCCTCGCTCACCTCAGACCCCTGGTGTGTTCATCAATGGACCCCCTGCAGTTTGCATACCAGCGCAACATCGGGGTGGATGATGCAATCATCTACCTTCTGCAGAGGGCCTACTCTCACCTGGACAACGCAGGTTGCACTGTGAGGGTTATGTTTTTTGACTTCTCCAGTGCCTTCAATACCATTCAGCCCCTGCTACTGGGTGAGAAGATGAGGAGGATGAAAGTGGAAGCACCCTTAGTCTCCTGGGTCACGGACTACCTGACCGGTAGGCCACAATTTGTGCGACTACAGAGCTGTGTGTCAGAACGGGCAGTTAGCAACACAGGGGCCCCCCAGGGAACGGTCCTGTCCCCCTTCCTGTTCACCCTCTACACCTCAGACTTCAGATATAACTCTGAAACATGCCACCTACAGAAGTTCTCGGATGACTCTGCTATTGTAGGGTGCATCAGGGGTGGGCAGGAGGAGGAGTACAGGAGCACAATCAGTGACTTTGTGTTGTGGTGTGAGCAGAACCACCTTCAGCTCAACATCAGCAAAACAAAGGAGATGGTGGTGGACTTCAGGAGAACCAAGGCACAACTGACTGCAGTCCCTATACAGGGGATGGATGTGGAAATGGTTGGGTCATACAAGTTCATGGGAGTCCATATGGACAACAGGCTGGAATGGACTGGTAACACCGGGGCCCTGTACAAAAAGGGCCAGAGCCGACTCTACTTTCTGAGGAGGCTCAGGTCCTTCAACGTGTGCAGTAAACTACTGCATACCTTCTACCAGCCTGTGGTGGCCAGTGCCATCTTTTTTGCAGTGGTGTGCTGGGGAGCAAACATCAAAGCCGTTGATGCTTCTCGGGTAAATAAGCTGATCAGGAAGGCTAGCTCTGTCCTGGGGATGAGCCTTGACACTCTAGAGGAGGTGGCGGAGAGACGGATCCTGGCCAAACTGCTGGCCATCATGGACAACGTCACCCACCCTCTGCACGCTATGGTTATGACGCAGAGGAGCACTTTCAGTCACAGACTGATCCCACCACGGTGGGCCAGAGAGCGCTACAGGAGGTCCTTCCTGCCGGCGGCTGTTAGACTATTTAATGCCTCACCGGGGTGCCGTGCCGTCGGCAACATAGATCTGGAACTGTTGGGGTGCTAGGACCTAGTTTAACAATTATGCATCCATCCGTGAGTAACTCTGGTCCGTCAGCACTCATCCACTCAGGACCTATTTATTCATACAGGTCTGTATATACATACTCATGTACAGTTGTTTTATCATATCACATGCAATATTGTAAGTAATTATTGGACATAACTTACATAGGCATTCACTCAGGAATGCATATTAGTATCCTACCAGTTGCACTTTTCCTCATTGCTTTTAGTATATCGAATGTGCAATACGTGCAGTTGTCTGTAATTAAACCCTGCGCACTATGGACTGTATTTTAAGGGAATTACTATTATTACCCCAAATTATATCATACACACATTTAGCTATTAAAGTATCTCTTCCTGTCATTTACCTGTACAGTTTGTGTAACCACGCAAGTATTCACTTATCTGTAAATATAACTGTATACCTAACTGTACAGCTAATTTAACCATGCAAAATTTTCACTTACCTGTTCATTTACCCAGTCTGTCTATTAAGTAAACTATTATTACCCTCGCTCATATCATACGCATTTTTAGCTACTGAAGTATTTCTCTGCCATCAACCTGTATAGTATAGTTAACCATCCAACATCCACCAATGTATAGTGTACATATTCAGCAAACCACTCATACTATGCAATGTCTCTTTTATAGCTTTTATTTTTTTGCACTCCAGATATCTTGTATTTCTATACTTTTTCATACTGCTGCTCTATGTATCATGTACCCTGTATCTGTTTTTTGTGTACTTTCTTTGTGGCATTTTGCACCTGCCCTGTGTTTTGTTGTAGCTGCTTGACAATGAAATTTCCCCCCCGGGGATCAATAAAGTACCTACCTACCTATCGGTTTTCTTTATTTTTACTATTTTCTACATTGTAGAATAATAGTGATAACATCAAAACTATGACATAACACACAAGGAATCATGTAACCAAAAAATATATATATTTGAGATTCTTCAAAGTAGTTTTGTTCTCGTTAATTGAGAGGTTATTTTCCTGGCACCACACTCCATGAGCCCTCACCTCATCCCTGTAGCCTGTCTCATCACTGTTGTTAGTCAAGCCTACTACTGTTGAGTTGTCTGCAAACTTGATGATTGAGTTGGAGGCGTGCTTACCCAGGCAGTCATGGTTGAACAGGGAGTACAGGAGGGGGCTGAGCCCCAGTGTTGAGGATCAGCGAGGAGGAGGTGTTGTTTCCTACCTTCACCACCTGGGGACGACCCATCAGGAAGTCCAGGATCCAGTTGCACAGGGAGGGGTTCAGACCCAAGACCTTGAGTTTGATGAGCTTGGAGGGTACTATGGCGTTGAATGCTGAGCTATAGTCAATAAACAGAATTCTTACATAGGTATTCCTCTTATCCAGATGCTTTAGGGCAGTGTGAAATGTGGTGGCGATTGCATCTGTGGATCTATTGGGGCGGTAAGCAAATTGGAGGGGGTCTAGGGTGAGAGAAAATGATACTTGACTAGTCTCTCAAAGCAATTCATGGTGACAGAGGAGTGCTACGGGGGGCGATAGTCATTTAATTAATTTACTTTTGCTTTCTTAGGTACAAGGACAAGGTTGGCCATCTTGAATCATGTGGGGACAACAGACAGGGATAGGGAGAGATTGAATATATCTGTAAACACAACAGCCAGCTGGTCTGCGCATGCTCTGAGGACGCGGCTAGGGATACCGTCTGGGCCAGCAGCTTTGCGAGGGTTAACACGCTTAAATGTGTTACTCACGTCAGCCACTGAGAAGGAGAACCCACAGTCCTTGGTAGCTTGGCCGCGTCGGTGGCACTATTCTCCTCAAAAAGAGTGAAGATGGTGTTCAGTCTGTCTGGAAGCAAGACGTCTGTGACCCGCCACTTGTCTGGTGTCTGAGCCACCCGCCACTTGTCTGGTGTCTGAGCCACCCGCCACTTGTCTGGTGTCTGAGCCACCCGCAACGTGTCTGGTGTCTGAGCCACCCGCAACTTGTCTGGTGTCTGAGCCACCCGCCACTTGTCTGGTGTCTGAGCCACCCGCCACTTGTCTGGTGTCTGAGCCACCCGCCACTTGTCTGGTGTCTGAGCCACCCGCCACTTGTCTGGTGTCTGAGCCACCCGCCACTTGTCTGGTGTCTGAGCCACCCGCCACTTGTCTGGTGTCTGAGCCACTTGTCTGGTGTCTGAGCCATTCAACTGAGAATCCCTATACTGACATTTAGCCTGCTTAATTGCGTTACGGAGGAAATAACTTCACTCCTTTTTTTGTATTTTTTAATATTCAGTCTTCTTGTTAAATGCAGTGGTTCACTCTTTCAGTTTAGCGCGAATACTTCCATCTATCCAGGGTTTCTGGTTGGTAGGTTTTAATAGTCACTACATCTCCTATGCACTTCTTTTATTTAACACTAGATGTTAAATAATTACCTAAAATGGATCAATTGAAAGAGTGGGTTCACAGTGCCAATCCAGATGTGTTGGTCATTACTGAAACATGGTTAAGGAAGAGTGTTTTGAATACTGGATGTTAACCTTACTGGTTATAACCTTTTTCGGCAAGACAGATTTTCCAAAGGTGGGGGAGTGGCAATCTTTACCAAGGATTACCTTCAGTGCTTAGTTGTCTCTACCAAGTTTGTCCCCAAAGAATTCGATTTTCTGGTTTTAAGCATAAAACCTTCAAATAGCTCTTTGATGACTGTTGCTTGGTGCTATTGTCTTCAATCAGCACCGGCCTGTACTCTACCTGCCCTAAGCTCTCTCCTGGCTCCTTACACTAAGTCTTAAAGCAGTGGGACTCCCTAAATCTTTCTCAGATTATTACCAATCCCACAAGGTATGACTCCAGGCTACTCTTCTCGATGTTATCCTCACAAATAATCCTGATAGGTATCAGTCTGGGGTTTTTTGTAATGATCTTAGTGATCACTGTTTTTCAGCCTGTGTTCGTAATGGCTGCTCAGTGAAACGACCTGTCCTGATTTTTTTTTTAACAGGCACTTGAGCAAGCCTTCCTTCATGACCTGGCCTCTAAATTGGTATAGAAAATCAGCATGATCCCCTTTGTCGAAGACGCTTGAACCTTCTTTTTTGATTTTTTTCAGTGGTATTGTTAACAAACGCCCCCATAAAGAAAAAGAGAATTAAAAACAGTTCAGCCCCTGGTTCGACCGTGATCTTGCAGAGTTACTCCACCTCAAGAATTGCATTTGGCGAAAGGCTCGGAACACGCTTACTCAGGCTGACTGGCTCTCGTTCAGGCAAATGAGAAATGAGTGCACTCAGGCTATCCGGAAGGCCAAAGTTAGTTACTTTAAGGAGCAGTTTGATCTCTGTGGGTCTAACTCAAAGAAGTTCTGGAAAACTGTTATAGACCTGGAGAATAAACCCTTCTCCTCACAGCTACCCATGTCCCTTAAAGTTGATGATGTGGTTGTTACTGACAAGAAGCACATGGCTGAGCTCTTTAATCACCACTTCATTAAGTCATAACAGCCACTATCTGTCACCAAGGGTGTACCCCAAGGGTCAATCCTAGGTCCCACGCTCTTCTCAATTTACATCAACAACATAGCTCAGGCAGTAGGAAGATATCTTATCCATTTTATATGCCGATGATAGTCTTATACTCAGCTGGCCCCTCCCTGGATTTTGTGTTAAACGCTCTACAACAAAGCTTTCTTAGTGTCCAACAAGCTTTCTCTACCCGTAACCTTGTTCTGAACACCTCCAAAACAAAGGTAATGTGGTTTGGTAAGAAAAAGCCCCCCCTCCCCACAGGTGTGATTACTACCTCTGAGGGTTTAGAGCTTGAGGTAGTCACCTCATACAAGTACTTGGGAGTATGGCTGGACGGTACACTGTCCTTCTGTCAGCACATATCAAAGCTGCAGGCTAAAGTTAAATCTAGACTTGGTTTCCTCTATCGTAATCGCTCCTCTTTCACTCCAGCTGCCAAACTAACCCTGATTCAGATGACCATCCTACCCATGCTAGATTACAGAGACATAATTTATAGATCGGCAGGTAAGGGTGTTCTTGAGCGGCTAGATGTTCTTTACCATTTGGCCATCAGATCTGCCACCAATGCTCCTTATAGGACACATCACTGCACTCTATACTCCTCTGTAAACTGGTCATCTCTATATACCCGTCGCAAGACCCATTGGTTGATGCTTATTTATAAAACCCTCTTAGGCCTCACTCCCCCCTATCTGCAGCCTTCATCCTCCACATTCTGTTAAAGGTCCCCAAAGCACACACATCCCTGGTCGCTCGTCTTTTCAGTTCGCTGCAGCTAGCGACTGGATCGAGCTGGACAGTTTTATCTCCATCTCTTCATTCAAAGACTATCATGGACATTCTTACTGACAGTTGTCTGCTTTGTGTGATGTATTGGTGTCTCTACCTTCCTGCCCTTTGCTGTTTTCTGTGCCCAATAATGTTTGTACCCTGTTTTGTGCTGCTACCATGCTATGTTGTCTTAGGTCTCTCTTTATGTAGTGTTGTCTCTCGTCGTGATATGTCTTTTGTCCTATATTTTTATTTATTTTTTATTTATTTTGAATCACTGCAGAAGGTCTTTTGCCTTTTGGTAGCCTGTAATTGTAAATAAGAATTTGTTAACTGACTTGCCTAGTTAAATAAAATAAAAATGTTAAAATAAAAACGAATGAACTCATTCACCGTGTCAGCATATGACAATATTATTTTCTGAAGCAACCCTAAACATGTCCCAGTCCACGTGATCAAAACAATCTTGAAGCGTGAGACCAGCGTTGAATAGACCTAACCATGGGTACTTCTTGTTTGGGTTTCTGCTTATAAGAGGTCTGATTAGCCGAATGCTATTGTCCTGCTCCAGTTTTACGACCTCTCTCTGTATGAAACGCCACAAGGGATGCATCCTTATCACTGCAGCTAGTGTAGGAGATAGGTTTCCTCAACATTTTACTGCTTGAGTGACTATCTGTGTGTGGGCACTGACTCTTCCGCTGGGAGGGGCAGGTAGTGAGGAGGTTGGTCCTGCAGTGTGTGTGTGATTGTGACAGGCTGGTTTGAAAATACAGAAGTAGTGTCATCTGGCTGTGAGGTAACTGAGGTAGTTATCTGAAGTTCCTCATTTATCAACCAGTATGTTGGACTAGTGATACAGGGAGATATTACTGACTGGTTTGAACTAGTTGCTATCTGTCTGCTTATTGTGGTTGGAGCTGACCTGGTTGAGTGAAGCCAAGTGCTTATCAGGTAAGGTTTGTTAGCTAGTCAATATGTCTGTCTGTTTGACTCCATGCCAGCACCAGTACAACTCATCTAGAACTCGAATGAAACCTGTTGCTGTGGAGGATAGCGTAACATTGGGAACTCCAACCTCTTTGGCACAGGGCTAGTTTAAGAGCGTGAAATGCCCATTCAAAGCAAAGGTCAACCAAAGTCTGTGAATAGCTGTCAGATATGCTGTTAAATATTTTAATTTGTAAATTATCATGAAGGTAAACATCTGTCTACAGAGTTGTAGAGATTTCAGGCGTGAATGTGTGGGAAGAGGAGCTTCATATACAGAGATTAAGAAAAATATCTGCAGTTGTAATGTGATTCTATTACGGGGTCATGATTTAAAAGTAACATTTCTTTAGAGGTTTCATTGTTTGCCACTTTCCAGTCACCACATTTATTTATGCAAATGATGAACCAGATTTTCTTTAGTAGATAGTGTTCTGGGTTGTCATGGAGCTAGTTAAACAGTCAAAAGGTTAGGACATTTTCAGGTGAACAAAAGAGAAGCGCAGTCGTGGATATAGTCGATCATAAATCATTTAGGTCTAATTACAAGTTGCAGCAGGTAGACGACACCAGCAGGTAGACGACACCAGCAGGGAGACATCTCCAGCAGGGAGACATCTCCAGCAGGGAGACATCTCCAGCAGGGAGACATCTCCAGCAGGGAGACATCTCCAGCACAGAAGCAGAGAAAAGGTCTAATGGGCCTTCTGCGAAGGCATTTTATGTATTAATCAAACCAAATGTTCTCTAAACATCAGCCAGAGAGGCTGTAGGAATTCACATCAGCTGATACACAATCAGTGTCACAGAGACATTATTAGTCTTGACCCAACTTTAACCATAACATTCAACACTGGCAGACATTTGATACTGGCAGTTAAACAGGTCAAAGGTCCGAACATCGCTACTTGGTTACAGGAGAGGAATGAATCAAATAATCCCCATTTAAACTGTTTAATATGTGTATGTATGTTCTAGTAGTCTAAATCCAGTGTTTCACATTCTTCGCTCACGGCTCAGACGCTGTACAGGAAACTAGGTAGGTTCAGGAGGAGCAAGAAGAAATTAGCACAGTGACCGTACGTACATATCCCAACCAGAAGCCATGAATTACAGGCAACGTCCGCATCGAGCTAAAGACTAGAGCTGCCGCTTTCAAGGCGCGGGACACTAATCCGGACACTTATAAGAAATCTTCCTACGACTTCCGCTGAGCCATCAAACAGGCAATGCGTCAATACAGGACTAAGATTGAATCCTACTAAGCTTGTTCTGACTATCACGGATCACAAAAGGAAACCCAGCCGCGAGCTGCTGAGCGACGCAAGCCTACCAGACTAGCTAAGGCAAGCAACACTGAACCATGCATGAGAGTACCAGCTATTCCTGACGACTGTGATTTCTCTCTCCGTAGCTGATGCAAGTAGGACGTTTAAACAGGTTAACATTCACAAGGCTGCAGGGCCAGCTGGAATACCAGGACGTGTCCTCGGAGCATGCACAGACCAGCTAGCAAGTGTCATCACTGATATTTTCAACATCTCCCTGACCCAGTCTGTAATCCCAACATGTTTCAAGCAGACCACCATAGTCCCTGTGCCCAAGAACACCAAGTTAACTTGCCTAAATGACTATTACCCCATAGCACTCACATCTATAGCCATGAAAGGCTGGCCATGGCTCACAACATCGTCATCCTAGACACCCTGGACCCACTCCAAGTCACATACATCCCCAACAGATCCATATATGATGTAATCTCTATTGTATTTCACACTGCCCTCACCCACCTGGACAAAAAGAATACCTATGTAAGAATGCTGTTCATTGGCTACAGCTCAGCTTTCAATACCATTGTGCCTTCCATATTTATCACCAAACTCATGATCCTGGGACTGAATACCTCCACCCTCAACTGGATCCTGGACTTCCTGACGGGCCGCCCCCAGACGGTGAGGGTAGGCAATAACATCTGCCATATTGACCCTCAACATGTGCTTAGTCCCCTCTTGTACTCCCTATTCACCCACAACTGGGTGGCTGCGCAGGACTCCAACACCACGTTGGCTGATGACACAATGGTGGTAGGAATGATCACTGGCGATGAGGCAGCCTACAGGAAGGAGGTCAGAGACCTGGCAGTGTGGTGCCAGGATAACAACCTCTCCCTCAACGACAGCAAGACAAAGGAGCTGATCGTGGACTACAGGAAACGGAAGGGAAAGCATGTATGACGTGACTTTCATTAATCTGATCACTTATTTATCAAATCAACTGTTTAATTGTTACTCGATTAAATGAATCCTGTAACAATATATTCATTAGGATTTAGGTGTTTAGTGTTTCCAACTCCTGAATTAAACTCTAAAGGTATTTACCTATCACATCCAAAAAACAGTCAACGGTAACCTCTTATCTTATCACCTTCTTGGATCTGCAAAAACTCCAGCCTTACTCATGATTCAGTACTACACATTGGTTTAATTAATTGTTTACTAGTTAACTAAATAACACAGAATAAATATAAACACTTAATACATGAGGAAAAAGTCCCTAGCGGACTATCAACAACATGACTGCTTGTTTACCAAAAGAGGGAGGGGTAGTGAGAGAGAGACGCACAACACTGTGGTACATTTAGGAACTACTCTCATAGTAATCATTTACTTTGTACACAAACCACCGCCTGTTTGGAGTAAAATAATACATGTATTTACGTGTGAATGCCTTTGATCGTCGTTTATCTCTGTCGGAACTAAATCTTCTTGGAAAGGGGTTTGGTTGGATATCCTTGCATGTTAGGCTCTAATTGTCCACAAGCGGTCACGATGTCCTTCTTAGTTGTCCGAGTTATCTCTTCTCTCCACCTCGTGTAGATAGTCAGAGTTTGAACCACTTTACCCACGCAGCTGCAGAATGAACATGTCCTGGTCTGGTAGGTGAGTTCATTTTCTTCACCTCGTGTTGAAGTTCAAAGTTCCAACCATCTCAAACGTGTAGCGACTGCTCCATGCTTTTCTGGTCTGATATGTTAATTCTTAACCCATCAATTTATTCAGGTTTGTTGTGTGTCTCTGTGTACAGTAGAGCATGTGTCTCATTGAGATGTGGTTTGTTGTGTGTCTGTGTACAGTAGAGCATTTGTCTCATAGAGATGTGGTTTGTTGTGTGTCTCTGTGTACAGTAGAGCATTTGTCTCATAGATGTGGTTTGTTGTGTGTGTGTGTATGATGTAAGATCTGCAGTAGTATGATTTTGAGGAGCAGCAAACAACCATTTCATGCTTGGAGTAGGCTCCCAGCTATACTCAGTACATGGCTGCATGCACGGTGCCAAGGTGACCCAGACACTCGCTTCTCTACTTACCTGGTGCTTTATTCTCCTCTACATCCTAATCCATTCTCTATATGACCAGAGAGAATGCAGAGTGCTGTGGAGAAATGGATTTCAATCAAGTGTTGAATTGAATGAATTAGGGCTGATCCCATTTAGTCGACTGGTCCATCGTTTCATTGATTGGCTGATGCTCCACCAAGTATTTTATAGTGGAGCAGAAAAAATATGGCACATGAGACACCTGTTTGATTCACGCTTGTCTGAGTGGACTAATCCATTGTGAGGCTGGGGGGATGGCACACCAGTATCACCAGTAGTATTGTTTGATTCACGCTTGTCTGAGTGGACTAATCCATTGTGAGGCTGGGGGGATGGCACACCAGTATCACCAGTAGTATTGTTTGATTCACGCTTGTCTGAGTGGACTAATCCATTGTGAGGCTGGGGGGATGGCACACCAGTATCACCAGTAGTATTGTTTGATTCACGCTTGTCTGAGTGGACTAATCCATTGTGAGGCTGGGGGGATGGCACACCAGTATCACCAGTAGTATTGTTTGATTCACGCTTGTCTGAGTGGACTAATCCATTGTGAGGCTGGGGGGATGGCACACCAGTATCACCAGTAGTATTGTTTGATTCACGCTTGTCTGAGTGGACTAATCCATTGTGAGGCTGGGGGGATGGCACACCAGTATCACCAGTAGTATTGTTTGATTCACGCTTGTCTGAGTGGACTAATCCATTGTGAGGCTGGGGGGATGGCACACCAGTATCACCAGTAGTATTGTTTGATTCACGCTTGTCTGAGTGGACTAATCCATTGTGAGGCTGGGGGGATGGCACACCAGTAGTACCTTTACCGTTAACAATGCTTGTTTGGTTAAGGTAATTTCTGTTAATGATTCTTATTATTATTATTATAGTCTTACCGTTGTCATTGTAGGTGTGGACAAGTTGTTTGCACAACGTAGGCTACACTAGGACTAGGCTGCGTGTAAATGTAGGCCTATAAATATGGGGATCTGATACCATTTCTGATTGTTTTAATTCTCAAAATATTTTCTTGTTAATTGTTTCTACATCCATTGAGAATGAATAGTTCCTCATTGTAGCCTATTTGAAAACAAAATCCAGCTCTCATTTCGATAACAATTTCATTTTTGAAAGGGCAAAATGTAATGCTCTGATTCGGTGGAAACGTCATAAAATAGGTCTACCTAATTTACTTCTTATACCTTGCGCAAATAGTCTACAGCTGTGTCTGGAGGTCACTGGCGCAGGGAACCAGTGCCAGTGACCTCCAGAATATTTTATACAATGTTGCAAGTTGGCTAGTTGATACAATGTTTCCAGTTCCTTGCAGACAGGCCATGTTTAGCCAATGGGATTTCTAGGATATTTATTTTTATCTGGTTATTTTCTACCTGCAGTTTGCAATGTTTTTATTTGTTGGTTTATGTCAGCTATTTTTACATATTGGCAATAAGTTACTTTGATTTAGAATGTTTATTAAACCACATGACTTTATTATGGAGGAGGAGGAACCTGTTTTTCTTCTGGTTAGGCAATGCTTCCTTATGTCATTCACTGACAGACCTTAGACAACTAATTTATAAGAACTGCGCTTTAAAATTGCAAAATGTCATCCGCCAACGAGTGGTGTGATGAGTTTGAACAGCATGGCCTGCTGATAAATCACAATAGCCATCCGGACCTTTGCCTTCTAGGAAATTTCTGTGAACGGACCTCAAATAGTTGTTGAGTACTGCTGCTCTAGGCTATACACTGCTGTCACTGGGACAGTACATGAATACTGTGGTTGGGCAGTACATGAATACTGTGGTTGGGCAGTACATACATACTGTGGTTGGGCAGTACATACACACCAGGGTTGGGCAGTACATACACACCAGGGTTGGGCAGTACATACACACTAGGGTTGGGCAGTACATACACACTAGGGTTGGGCAGTACATACACACTAGCGTTGGGCAGTACATACACACTAGCGTTGGGCAGTACATACACACTAGCGTTGGGCAGTACATACACACTAGGGTTGGGCAGTACATACACACTAGGGTTGGGCAGTACATACACACTAGGGTTGGGCAGTACATACACACTAGGGTTGGGCAGTACATACACACTAGGGTTGGGCAGTACATGCACACTAGGGTTGGGCAGTACATACACACTAGCGTTGGGCAGTACATACACACTAGCGTTGGGCAGTACATACACACTAGCGTTGGGCAGTACATACACACTAGGGTTGGGCAGTACATACACACTAGGGTTGGGCAGTACATACACACTAGCGTTGGGCAGTACATACACACTAGGGTTGGGCAGTACATACACACTAGGGTTGGGCAGTACATACACACTAGCGTTGGGCAGTACATACACACTAGGGTTGGGCAGTACATACACACTAGGGTTGGGCAGTACATACACACTAGGGTTGGGCAGTACATACACACTAGGGTTGGGCAGTACATACACACTAGGGTTGGGCAGTACATACACACTAGCGTTGGGCAGTACATACACACTAGCGTTGGGCAGTACATACACACTGGGACTGCACAGAACTGGTGTAACTGAGTCAGGTTTATAGGCCTCCTTGCTCGCACACCTTTTCAGTTCTGCCCACAAGCGGTCACATCTAGCCTCTTAGCTTGCAAGTTAGCAAACCAAATGTATAGCTGGAGCCCTGAGCTGGATATCATTTATTTGACACAACTTAGATTTCTTATAGTTTAAAGCTTTGGCGTAGCAGCCCCCATAAAAACTCTATTGAAAGTCAGTATATTTTGAAATACCCCGGTCTACGGTATGAGCAGTATATAGCCCAAGCCTAATACACACTGTTACTGTGCTGAATTCTTCAATCATTAACTACAGCACAGAGGTCAATCTTCCTGCTCTATTGACTTGTTCTGTTCTCCCATGGACTGTCAACATTGATATAGTTACCTTTTAATGACTGCTGTATAAACGGTCTGTGTAATTTCCTACTTACCCAGAGTCAGACAAACTCATGGATACCGTTTTTGTCTTTTCCTGCAGGTTGAAGAAAGTTGAGGGTAGCATATCGTTAGCTTAGCGTAAATTGCTGAAAGTCAATGGTATGTACTAGCTAGCCAGCTCCTAAAAAGCAGGGAAATGGACCCAACTACTCCAAAACTGGGTGGTTGATTCTTTATAGTTCCTCAACTGTAGTGTGTGATAAACACTGCTCACACTAAAACAACACATCCTACATCTGAATTAATTAAATCATCTTATTAAATACTTTTTTCTTTACATAGTTGAATGTGCTGACAACAAAATCACACAAAAATTATCAATGGAAATCAAATTTATCAACCCATGGAGGTCTGGATTTGGAGTCACACTCAAAATTAAAGTGGAAAACCACACTACAGGCTGATCCAACTTTGATGTAATGTCCTTAAAACAAGTCAAAATTAGGCTCAGTAGTGTGTGTGGCCTCCACGTGCCTGTAAGACCTCCCTACAACGCCTGGGCATGCTCCTGATGAGGTGGCGGATGGTCTCCTGAGGGATCTCCTCCCAGACCTGGACTAAAGCATCCGCCAACTCCTGGACAGTCTGTGGTGCAACGTGGTGTTGGTGGATGGAGCGAGACATGATGTCCCAGATGTGCTCAATTGGATTCAGGTCTGGGGAACGGGCGGGCCAGTCCATAGCATCAATGCCTTCCTCTTGCAGGAACTGCTGACACACTCCAGCCACATGAGGTCTAGCATTGTCTTGCATTAGGAGGAACCCAGGGCCAACCGCACCAGCATATGGTCTCACAAGGGGTCTGAGGATCTCATCTCGGTACCTAATGGCAGTCAGGCTACCTCTGGCGAGCACATGGCGGCCCCCCAAAGAAATGCCACCCCACACCATGACTGACCCACCGCCAAACCGGTCATGCTGGAGGATGTTGCAGGCAGCAGAACGTTCTCCACGGCGTCTCCAGACTCTGTCACGTCTGTCACGTGCTCAGTGTGAACCTGCTTTCATCTGTGAAGAGCACAGGGCGCCAGTGGCGAATTTGCCAATCTTGGTGTTCTCTGGCAAATGCCAAACGTCCTGCACAGTGTTGGGCTGTAAGCACAACCCCCACCTGTGGACGTCGGGCCCTCATACCACCCTCATGGAGTCTGTTTCTGACCGTTTGAGCAGACACATGCACATTTGTGGCCTGCTGGAGGTCATTTTGCAGGGCTCTGGCAGTGCTCCTCCTTGCACAAAGGCAGAGGTAGCGGTCCTGCTGCTGGGTTGTTGCCCTCCTACGGCCTCCTCCACGTCTCCTGATGTACTGGCCTGTCTCCTGGTAGCGCCTCCATGCTCTGGACACTACGCTGACAGACACAGCAAACCTTCTTGCCACAGTTCGCATTGATGTGCCATCCTGGATGAGCTGCACTACCTGAGCCACTTGTGTGGGTTGTAGACTCCGTCTCATGCTACCACTAGAGTGAAAGCACCGCCAGCATTCAAAAGTGACCAAAACATCAGCCAGAAAGCATAGGAACTGAGAAGTGGTCTGTGGTCACCACCTGCAGAACCACTCCTTTATTGGGGGTGTCTTGCTAATTGCCTATAATTTCCACCTGTTGTCTATTCCATTTGCACAACAGCATGTGAAATTTATTGTCAATCAGTGTTGCTTCCTAAGTGGACAGTTTGATATCACAGAAGTGTGATTGACTTGGAGTTACATTGTGTTGTTTAAGTGTTCCCTTAATTTTTTTTGAGTAGTGTACTTATCCAAGGTAAAAAACACAATTTTCAAATGTTGCTCACATATTGGCTAATCCACTGTTTAGATTGTTTATGGTGAACAATCTCGAAGGAATGAGAAGAACATAAACCAGTCAATACAATAGAGACACAAGGACACATGTTGGTTTCCTACATTGCACTCAGGCTGGATGCAAATGGTCTGGTTAGTGTAGTGGGGCGGCAGGTAGCCTAGCGGTTAAGAGTGTTGGGCCAGTAACCGAAATGTCGCTGGCTCGAATCCCTCAGCCAACAAGGTGAAAAAAATATCTGTGCCCTTAAAAGTTGCTCTGGATAAGAGTGTCTGCTAATTTACTAGAATGTAAATGGATGAGGCCCCACAACCCCACAGACAAAACAAGAGCACCATCCCCAAAGAAACCCCCCTCTTTCCCCAAGTCAACCAAACTATCCTGGAGGGGAAATGACCTGGCCTTTTTTTTTGGGGGGGGGGGAATATTTGTCTGGACAGGCAATTGATATTACATGACCATCTCAATATGACAAAAGTATTAAAGTGGAAATCAGAAGATTGATGACATAGTTGACCAGCGGTTGAGGATTGTTCGCTATTCTGAGTCTTTGTTTAAAAAATTAGAATAAGTGTATGATAGTATTGGTGTTGCATTTCAATCACGTTTTAGTTGCTTTGTGTATCAGCAGAATTGCTAAAGATTTTGTCACTTGCGTCTGCAACAGAAATTGCGTCCCTGTCGCATTTTATCATGGTAATCAATATTGGATCATCACACTTATTATCAGTCTTTGCTCTAGTTTGTGTAGAATGCCCACTGGTGGGACCACTGTATCCCTCAGGCTTCATCTTATGGCTTGTCAGTTCCATCCTCCGTCCCCTGCTAAAAATATTCTGAACAAACTAACTTCCTGAGGTCCTCAGTGGGAGTGTTATCTATATTCAGGGCAATTAGCCATTGTTTCAACTGGATCCCACAATGGAAGACTGTGCAAAGATTGTAGCTTACCCACGTCCTTGTTTTTTAGCAAACAGCACCATATTGGACTAGCGATGGGAGTCCGATGTAACACAAGTTTCACCACACTTAGCAATATACGTGGGCTAGCTAGCTAGTTGCTAACGTAAGCTAGCAAATCAACAAGTTCTCACAATCTCATGTCAAAATTAGACGTTCATACATGTTCCAAATGTCCAAATTCGATGTTTCGTTACATCTCTATATCGTTACATCTCTATATCGTTACTTCTCTATATCGTTACTTCTCTATATCGTTACTTCTCGTTACTTCTCTATATCGTTACTTCTCTATATCGTTACATCTCTATATCGTTACATCTCTATATCGTTACATCTCTATATCGTTACATCTCTATATCGTTACATCTCTATATCGTTACATCTCTATATCGTTACTTCTCTATATCGTTACTTCTCTATATCGTTACTTCTCTATATCGTTACTTCTCTATATCGTTACTTCTCTATATCGTTACTTCTCTATCGTTCCAAGGTTAAGTTTAGGCATTAATGCATGGTTAAGGTTTGGGATAGGCTTAAAACTAAATATCAGCGTAGTGACTCCTTGTGGCAGGGAGGGCGCCTGCAGGTTGACTTCGGTCGTCAGTTGAACGGTGTTTCCTCGGACACTTTGGTGTAGCTGCCTTCCGGGTTAAGCAGTGGGTGTTAAGAAGCGTGTCTTGGTGGGTCATGTTTCAGAGAACGCATGACTCAACCTTTGCCTCTCCCGAGCCCGTTGGGGAGTTGCAGCGATGAGACAAGATAGTAATCACAAAAAAAACGTTCTATTGCTGGATTAGATTACGCAACATTTGGAACCAGAGGCAGATGCTTATGCGCCTCTGCCATCCCCGTCCACAACACCTTAGCAAAACCAAAAGTCTACTTAAATGTAAACTGTGCTCACTGTTGCCCCTAGTGGCCGTTTTCCACTTTTTATTTTATTTATTTTTGTTTCACCTTTATTTAACCAGGTAGGTCAGTTGAGAACAAGTTCTCATTTGCAACTGCGACCTGGCCAAGACAAAGCAAAGCAGTGCGACAAAAACAACACAGAGTTACACAGTAAACAAACATAGTCAAAAACACAATAGAAAATCTATATACAGAGTGCAAAATGTAGTGCAAAATGCAGTAAGGTTAGGAAGACAATAAATAGGCCATAGTGGTGACATAAATTACAGATTATCATCATTAACACAGGAATGAAGGATGTGCAAATGATGATGTGCAAATAGAGATACTGGAGTGCAAGATTAGTGAAAATAACAAAAATAAATATGGGGATGAGGTAGTAGTGTGGGCTATTTACAGAAGGGCTATATACAGGTGCAGTGAACGATAAGCAGCTTTGACAGCTGATGCTTAAAGTTAGTGAGGGAGATAGGAACCTCTAGCTTCAATGATTCCACTTAATCAACCAACATCCTCAGACCTGGATGGATGTCGAATACTGACTTATCACAGGTGACCTGCCTGAGCGAATAGCTTGGAAATACTTGCTCCCCGGGGGAGCAATAAAGTACCTATCTATCTATGTCATGACCCCTGGTGCACAACTGAGCAGGAGAGTACATTAGTGTCTAGTAGGAGAAAGACGCCTCACAAGTCCTCAACTGGCAGCTTCATTAAATAGTACCCGCAAAACACCAGTCTCAACGTCAACAGTGAAGAGGCGACTCCGGGATGCTGGCCTTCTAGGCAGAGTTGCAAAGAAAAAGTCATATCTCAGACTGGCCAATAAAAATAAAAGATTAAGCTGGGCAAAAGAACACAGGCACTGGACAGAGGAAGATATGTATTTTTCTTTGTATCTCTTCCTAGAAGGCCAGCATCCCGGAGTCGCCTCTTCACGGTTGACGTTGAGACTGTTTTGCGGGTACTATTTAATGAAGCTGCCAGTTGAGGACTTGTGAGGCGTCTGTTTCTCCAACTAGACACTCTAATGTACTTGTCCTCTTGCTCAGTTGTGCACCGGGGCCTCCCACTCCTCTTTCTATTCTGGTTAGAGCCAGTTTGAGCTGTTCTGTGAAGGGAGTAGTACACAGCGTTGTACGAGATCTTCAGTTTCTTGGCAATTTCTCGCATGGAATAGCCTTAATTTCTCAGAACAAGAATAGACTGACGAGTTTCAGAAGAAAGTTATTTGTTTCTGGGCATTTTGAGCCTGTAATCGAACCCACAAATTCTGATGTTCCAGATACTCAACTAGTCTAAAGAAGGACAGTTTTATTGCTTCTTTAATCAGCACAACAGTTTTCAGCTGTGCTAACATAATTACAAAAGGGTTTTCTAATGATCAATTAGCCTTTTAAAATGATAAACTTGGATTAGCTAACACAATGTGCCATTGGAACACAGGAGTGATGGTTGCTGATAATGGGCCTATGTAGATCAATCAGCTGTTTCCAGCTACAATAGTCATTTACAACATTAATAATGTCTACACTGTATTTCTGATCAATTTGATGTTATTTTAATGGACAAAAAATGTGCTTCTTTCAAAAACATGGACATTTCTGAGTGACCCCAAACTTTTGAACGGTAGTGTAGATGTGTATCTATGATATAAACTGTTGAATGACCTTTAAACTCCCTCCGAACTGAACTCTTACTCCTGACCTCTGTCCTCTCCACAGGCTCATCCAAGCACCTTTACCACTTCCTGTTGATAAGGTAAGTGTTGCAATGCACTATTTTAAGCGTAGGCATTGGGTAATGGGTTAGTGGTTAGGGTTTTTGCTCATACACTACATGGCCAATAGTACCTGATCATGGAGCACCTCATTCCAAAATCATGGGCATGAATATTATGTAGTTGGTAACACCATTTGCTGCTATAACAGCCTCCACTCTTCTGGGAAGGCTCATCCCCAATCTTGACAAACCATTTCTGTATGGACCTCTCATTGTCCACAAAGCACAGAATAGTCTAGAATGTAATTGTATGCTGTAGCGCTAAGATTTCTCTTCACTGGAACTAAGGGGCCTGAACCATGAGAAACAGCCTCAGACTATTATTCCTCCTCCACCAAACTTTACAGTTGGCACTATGCATTCTGGCAGGCACCGTTCTCTTGGCATCTGCCAATCCCATATTCGTCTGTCCCACTGCCAGATGGTGAGGCGTGATTCATCACTCCAGAGAAAGCGTTTTCACTGCTCCAGTCCAATGGCGCAGAGCTTTACACCACTCCAGCCAACGCTTGGCATTGCGCATGTTGATCTTAGTCTTGTGTGTGGCTGCTCGGCCATGGAAACCCATTTCATGAAGCTCCCGACGAACAGTTATTTTTCTGGCGCAGTTTGGAGCTCGGTAGTGAGTGTTGCAACCGAAGACACCCCTCCAATTTATGGATGGAAATTGTGGAGACGCTGGGGTCCGACACAACCACTTGCTCAAAGAATTTGGGTAGGTTTCGCGACAAGTTCGTCAAGGCAAGAAATGAAACAGCGGTCACAGTGGAAGATGCCGGTGGAAAGGCTACTTCACAAATGTTGCTGCTGGCTTGTTTGGCATGGGAAGACTGAAAGCAACATGGCGTCTTCACCAAAGGATGGGGTATGTATTTTCTATTGTAGTTGACAAAAAGTAGCCATGTTTTGCTAACAATAGCTAGCCAGCAGCATACTCGTACAGAGAAAGCAAGCAAGCCAACCAAATAAACTAAAGATCTTCACAACTTTTGATCAAACATTTTGTCAGAGAAAGAAAATCACGTTGGTAACAGCAAAGTCAAAGTTTGGTAACAAGGTCCATCTATTCAAAATGTTGCAACCGTTTGAGCAGAGTACAGTAGCTAAGCCAGGCCTACTCAACTGTACTCAAAAGGTTGCAACATTTATATAGTCTGTTGTAGTCTCGCTTAATGATATTTGATGTCCATTGATAGGTTTGGATATGTGTAATAAATGGCCCTCTACTTTTTTTTTATTTTCAAGGCATAAACACCAGTGAATGGAGACAACACCTGGTTTTGTTCTCTGCGCCCCAGCACTGCCTGTTTAACAGCCCCAAGCACTACCTCTGCCCCCAGTACTGGCTGGTCATCGGCCACCAGTACATCTCCTGCACTGAGCTGCAGTGCAGAATTGGTAACAATCTCCATGTAGGACCTAGTGAATTCTACCCTGGGCCCACCTCTACTGTCTTGCTCCTCAGCGATGCCACAGAGGGTGTGAGAAGGGAGAAAAGAGCTGCAGACTCAGTCCTTGACACATCACTGGCAAAGACATTGCAAATGATTGAATGCAGATGTCAAAATCTGAAGAACGTCACGCACTGAGCCATCAGCTTGTCCCAGAGGTAAATAAATAATCATGTCAGACTCCTTCTCCTTTACGCTCTTCTGTGGTCCTCTTCTCCTCCTCTCCTCACCATGTTCACTGCTCTCCAGACACTCCTAATGTCCCTCCTCTTCTCCTCACCATGTTCACTGCTCTCCAGACACTCCTAATGTCCCTCCTCTTCTCCTCACCATGTTCACTGCTCTCCAGACACTCCTAATGTCCCTCCTCTTCTCCTCACCATGTTCACTGCTCTCCAGACACTCCTAATGTCCCTCCTCTTCTCCTCACCATGTTCACTGCTCTCCAGACACTCCTAATGTCCCTCCTCTTCTCCTCACCATGTTCACTGCTCTCCAGACACTCCTAATGTCCCTCCTCTTCTCCTCACCATGTTCACTGCTCTCCAGACACTCCTAATGTCCCTCCTCTTCTCCTCACCATGTTCACTGCTCTCCAGACACTCCTAATGTCCCTCCTCTTCTCCTCACCATGTTCACTGCTCTCCAGACACTCCTAATGTCCCTCCTCTTCTCCTCACCATGTTCACTGCTCTCCAGACACTCCTAATGTCCCTCCTCTTCTCCTCACCATGTTCACTGCTCTCCAGACACTCCTAATGTCCCCCCTCCCTTTTCTCCCCCTCTCTACAGGTCCCTGGCACCTATAGCTGATTTGATGAATGAACTC